>ONZH01006471.1:0-43230 GCA_900303285.1 Rhinella marina | reverse complement strand
ATTATAATGAGGATAAAGACTAAATGGGTCCAACAAGGAGAACTAGAAACATAGAAACATAGAAGATTGACGGCAGAAAAAGACCACCTGGTCCATCTAGTCTGCCCTTTTAATATCCTTTTATTGTTATCTTAGGATAGATACATGTTTATCCCAGGCATGTTTAAATTCAGTTACTGTGGATTTATCAACCACCTCTGCTGGAAGTTTGTTCCAAGCTTCTACTACTCTTTCAGTGAAATAATATTTTCTAATGGAGGTGTATTAAACATTCTCAAAATTCAGAAATTCTCCATCTTTGCTAGTTGGCTCAATCTGTCATGGTGATTGGTAGCAATTTGCTCCAATTGTGTCAATAGGTTATATCTGGATCTGCATTATGATACTCAGAAAAATTATGGGAGACGTTGTTCTGTGGGAAAGAAGACCTGATCTTGCTCCTGTAAACTGGCTGACAGTATACCTGAATACAGAGTCAGTTTGTACTGTATATATTAAAATGGATTTGAAGTAGTGTATTACTATGTAACATTCATGTAATATAATAGACAGTGGTGGAGATTTATCAAAACTGGTGTAAGTGAAAATTCACTTACTTGCCCAAAGCAACCAGATTCCAGATTTCATTTTTCAGTGCTCCTTTGGAAGATGAAAAAAGGAATCTGGATGCCATGGGCAACTAGGTCAGTTGTCTGTTACACCAGTACAGTGCCTTGTAGGGCTAGTTCAGGTGAATGTAGTGATGCCTTTGACTTAGCAATCCATTGCTTAAAGACTATGTACACCTTCGGAGGCATTTTTTTACAATTGAATTTTACGCATTTTGGCTAAAAATCATTTTTTCAATTATTTAAAATATTGATCCATATTGTCACAAAGGGTTAACTGTTTGTCTAGCTGTGTGAATGTACTTTTTAGGCTACTTTCACACTTTTTAGGCTACTTTAATTGTCGAGACAAAGGGACACATTTATTAAAGCTTCATTCATACATCAGTGTTTTGGGCAGTGATTTCCATCAGTGATTGTGAGCCAAAACCAGGATTGGAGCGTCCACAGACATAAGGTATAAGGGAAAGATCTGTGCCTGTTCTGTGTTTAGAGCAGTACTTGGTTTTGCCTGAAAATCACTGATGGAAATCACTGATCAAAACACTAACGTGTGAATGGGGCATTTCGCGCCCCCCCCCCCTTTCGGGTAAACTTTACAGATTTGCTTAATATGCAGCAGCCTCCACATAGCACATTACATCTTTCTTTTTTACGGCATATCAAAACTGCTTTTTTTGCCCAAAAGATTAGTAAGCCTGCCACCGCAACAAGGTAGACTCTTTAGGCAGGATCCTACCCTAGGCTAATGTTTTTACGCTACATGTTATATTATTATTATTCACACACTGATAAACATTTTCAATAGGGAAACACAGTTGCCATTAAATTCAGTTACATGCTTGTAAGTGCAGAGTGTTGAGGCACATTGTGTTGATCTGAGGTCTGATGGGGGCACAAGATGCTGATCTGAGGTCTGATGGGGGCACAAGATGCTGATCTGAGGTCTGATGGGGGCACAAGACGCTGACCTGAGGTCTGATGGGGGCACAAGATGCTGACCTGAGCTCTGATGGGGGCACATTGTGTTGATCTGAGGTCTGATGGGGGCACAAGACGCTGATCTGAGGTCTGATGGGGTCACAAGACGCTGACCTGAGAGGGAAGAGCCGGGTACCCGCAGGACCGGACCTTCTAAATTGAGGGTCTGGCTCTGGGGCGGCTGTAGGCTGGTACCATTAGGCTGGGAAGGGCCAATAACCGTGTCCCTTCCCACCCTGGTAGTGCCAGGCTGCCGCTGCTGGTTGTATCTGGCTGGCGAAGGAAAAAAAGGGGGGACCCCACGCCATTTTTTTACAAAAATAATTAAATAATAAAAAAAAAAATGGCGTGGGGTCCCCCCCTTTTTTCCTTTGCCAGCCAGCAGCGGCAGCCTGGCACTACCAGGGTGGGAAGGGACACGGTTATTGGCCCTTCCCAGCCTAATGGTACCTGCGGGTACCCGGCTCTTCCCGGCGCCCCTGGTGGCGGTGGGTGCCGAGGTAATAGATGTTGGGGTTAGTGCTGGCCTGCCATACCGGCAAGCACTAAGCCCAGTATTAGTAATCAGGGCCGTCAGTAGATAACCGTGATTACTAAAACTGTAGTATTGTAAAAAAAATACACACACACAAGTATAAAACATTTTATTGAAATAAACACTCCCCCAGACCCCTGTTTGACCATTTTATTAAAAAAAAAAAAAAAAAAAAAGCTGGTCCGACGTAATCCACCGAATCCGACGTAGTCCTCTGCATTCACGACCCTGAAAAATAGAAAACAAACACACAAACACAGACCACTTACCTCTTCCTGCACTGGGATAATAAACACAGTGATGTCACAGTACAGGGATAACAAACACAGTGATGTCACAGTACAGAGATAATAAACACAGTGATGTCACAGTACAGGATAATAAACACAGTGATGTCACAGTTCAGGGATAATAAACACAGTGATGTCACAGTCCAGGGATAATAAACACAGTGATGTCACAGTCCAGGGATAATAAACACAGTGATGTCACAGTCCAGGGATAATAAACACAGTGATGTCACAGTCCAGGGATAATAAACACAGTGATGTCACAGTCCAGGGATAATAAACACAGTGATGTCACCGAACAGAGATAATAAACACAGTGATGTCACAGTCCAGGGATAATAAACACAGTGATGTCACAGTCCAGGGATAATAAACACAGTGATGTCACAGTCCAGGAATAATAAACACAATGATGTCACAGTACAGGGATAATAAACACAGTGATGTCACAGTCAAGGGATAATAAACACAGTGATGTCACAGTACAGAGATAATAAACACAGTGATGTCACAGTACAGAGATAATAAACACAGTGATGTCACAGTACAGGAATAATAAACACAGTGTACAGAAAGTTAAAAAAAAAAATTATACTTACCTTTTTCATAGCAGCAGGGCCAGCATCATCAGAGCAGGAGATCTTCTTCTCATGTCTGAAGGGGGCGGGGTCTATGCTGCCGGACGGCCCCACCCCCCGCCAAGACCTGAGGAGTGCCTGGGAGGTACGGAGAGCTGCAGGGGGGACAGGAGGGAGGATGGAAGAAGCAGACAGCCGGTTTCGGCTGTCTGCTCCTTCCTGCAACAGGCAACTGTTTCTACGTCCTATGGACGCAGAGACAGCTGCCAGAGGCCCGGGCCCCCCTTTCTTGACGAATCTGCCC
Source organism: Rhinella marina (assembly GCA_900303285.1). Classification (NCBI taxonomy): domain Eukaryota; kingdom Metazoa; phylum Chordata; class Amphibia; order Anura; family Bufonidae; genus Rhinella; species Rhinella marina. The sequence continues at coordinate 39,934 of ONZH01006471.1, read as the reverse complement.
GGGCCCCCCACAGCAGGTTCTGCTGTACCCCCCTGATGGCGGCCCTGGCATCCAGCGCCAGTTCTAAATGTAAGAAAGTCTTACACTTAGACCTTTTTCTACGTCTGAATCAGGCATAGAAAATGGTAAATGAGATGGGCCCATTCCCATCCCTGCCCACTCCACCAATTTTAAACCTGGCATAGATAGGCGACTAATATAGGCATATTTCAGTATAATAAATGATCCTCAATGTAATCTTTTAATCCATATATAAATGAGCAGACCCAAGCCACTCTGTGCATCCATGCTCCTGTTTCCTCTGCCAGTCATTGCTATCCTTCTTTATTGACAGGGCCAGACAAGATGATTACACAGGAGCATAGCCCTGTTATGTTGGAAGCAGAAAAATGTGTAAGGTACAGCATGGTAGCTCAGTGGAGTCTTGCAGCACTGGGGTCCTAGGTTCAAATCCAACCATGAACAACATCTACATGGTGTTTGTTTGTTCTCCCCATGTGGGTTTCCTCTGGGTACTCCTGTTTCCTTCTACACTCCAAGGAGATACTGATAGGGAACTTAGATTGTGAACCCCATTGGGGACAGCTTCATGCTAATGTCTGTAAAGCGCTGCCCCCCTCTGCAGATCCCTCCTTCAGCATGCTGTCTGGTCATACAGGATAATACAGCACCCCATACCTCTTACACCCAGTAATATCTCCTCTAATGTAGATGTTCTCTTTTCTAATCTTCTCAATTTGGACCAGACCACCATGATGACTTCTTTCAGCTATATCTCATCTCTGCCAAATATGGTACAGACAGACATTTTAGATTTATCACTTGCCTGTTCTCATCACCTTCTCTACACAAACTTTATATCCTGGTGCTACCCCAACACTGTGCCAGTGGTGCTTCCCAATTCCCACAAATATCATACTGCAGAAATAATAGTGCCCCCAGTAATAACAATGCATGTTATCATGCGCCCAGTCATGATAATGCTCCTACAGTGCCCCCACTTATGTAATGGCCTCCTTTCATGCCCCCAGTAATAATGTCCACTATGTTGTACCAAATATTAATGCAAACCTAAAACCATGAAAATGCAATGTGAGCTATAGGCAGCAAGCTGTAGACCAGGAGAAGCTGAACAGATTGATATATATTTTTACAGGAAAGGATTCAGTAAAAGTTGCAATTTATATATTTAAATTCCTGCTTTGTCTGGGCCTTGAAGTTAAGACGGCGGTTCGATCAGTGATTGACAGTCTCTCCTCTATGACTGTGCATACAGAGATAGCTGTTAGATCACTGATAGGACCGCCTCCTGGACGTCAAAGACCAGAATGAGCAAGAATTTAAATGTTTAAATTACAAGTTATAGAAATCCTTTCCCATATAAGTCTATATCAATCTGCTCAGCTCCTCCTGCTCTATAACATGGTGCCTATAGCTTACATTGTATTTTCATGGTGTTAAGTTCCCTTTAATAATGCTCCTAATGTCCAAAGACATACTGATACGGATCTTAGATTGTCAGCCCATTGGGGAGAACTTGATGCTAATGTCTGTAAAGCGCTGCGGAATATGTCAGCGCCCTATAAGTCCTTAAAATAAATAATACATTGTTTCCTCAGTAGTAATAACTTCCCTATAGTGCCCCCATTAATAATAATGCCACTTGTGCCCCCAGTAATAATAATGAACCTATAATGCCCACCAATAAAAATAATGCCCACTATACCATAGTACCCCAGCAATAACAATGCCCTCTTTGACACTTCCACCAATAATAATTCCCTCTATAGAGTGTCCACCAATAATAATGTTGCCCCTAGTTATAATAGTACCTCTGATACTACCCTATAATGCCACCAGTATTAAATATTTCCCCATATTGCTCCCTATAGTGCTCTCAGCATTAGACATATACCCATAGAGACCTCAGTAATACATCCAGTAATAGTCATGTCCATATAGTGCCCCCTATGGTCAGGTAAAAAAAAAAATCGAATACTTAGCTATGTCCTGGTCACTGATGCTGTGTGGGGAGCAGAATGCAGGCCTCCTTCAGAATGTGGCTTGAGTCAGTCCACGGGAACTCATGATGTCATTGCAATGTCTGTTTCATGGTGCGGTCAGAAGTGTTAAAATTGCACAACCTGAGACCTAGCACATGATGATGTCATCACTTCACTATTGTCTGTGACATTGTCCTGCCTTATAGGCTTCAGGCCTAGAAGCCTGAACCCTGTGAAGGTGAAATGTAGGGCAGGTAGCCATCGTCTCTATGCCCTGTTTCAGTGTTCAACTGTACTGTCATACAGTTGAATCCAGGAGGAGAACCTGCGGCCACTGGATGGGTAAATAAGAACCTGGTGTTTGCAGTGTTAGTTACTGCTGAGAGTTTCAGAATGTTATATAGCCGGCCAGTGGCCAAGACAGTCATTGCTGGGTCCCCCCAATCTTAGGATTCTCATCAACCCCTGAAGGGTATATTGTCAGTGCTGCCCTGATGACAGCTCTGATCTGAGCAACAGGGTCCTTAATGATTGCCCAATGTTATGCATTGGTGCATAATTATTACAAGAAAATTTAGACTAGCAATTCATGTTCACAGGTGCATATCCATAAAGAAAGCATACTGAAAAATAATAAAAATATGGCAGCACAACCTTTCAGATGCAAACAATAGAACTAAGGAATGGGGATCTTTCTAAATTAAAGTGGTATTATACCTACTAGAAGAGAAAATTGAAAAAAATAGAAGCTCTTTGCGCACATTTTTAATCAAACGTGTGTCGGGCCCATCTACCAGGCGTCAAGGTGGCTTCTACAGATGGGTACCTAACACTAACAGACTGTCTCTCTTGGACTTACCTAAGCCTACAATATTCAGGGCGGTGTAGGAACCAGCTACATTTATATTCTGCTTAGATGCCCCAGGCAGATGGGCGTTGCTCAGTCTAAAAGAGGGTAACGGACAGAGTATAAATGTAGCTGGTTACTACACGGCCCTGATATTGTAGGCTTAGGTAAGTCCAAGAGAGGCAGTATGTTAGTGTTAGGTACCCATCTGCAGAAGCCATTTTTTTTCAATTTTCACTTCTAGTAGATATAATACCACTTTAATTTAGAAAGATCCCCATTCCTTAGTTCTGTTGTTTGCATGTAAAAGGTTGTGCTGCCATATTTTTATTTTTTGGTGCATAATTATGTTGCTGTATAGGTAGCAAACATTAAGCTGTCGTGACCTAGGCCTAACTGTGTATGTAAGGTGTTAGAAATTGCTACATTTGTATTAGGGTTTGAATAATCACACTGAAGTGACTTGGCTGTATGGCATTAGATAGCAGAGCACACTAGGAAATAGCTTTGGACCCAACACATAAAGCACTACCAAATTCCTGTATTCTATCAGGGGACGTTTTATTGCATGCCAGATTAGCAAGAGGCTTGGACAATCAGGTGCTGGATTATCATTTATTTTGAAAGTTAAAATATGTAAGGTGTTCTGCACTTCATCATACATTTGTGTGTAATGTGTGATGCTGCTTAATCAGGTCTCAGACATCTGGCACAAATTGGCTGCCAAATATTTATTGTATGTCACCTCAGACCTGGCAGATGTTTTTTTAGGAGAATGAGATAGAAAAAGTCACAGATGCAATGTTGAAAGCTATTATTATGCATGCTGCAGATAAATCCTCCTGAAGTCTTCTTAATGACAACACCGGTATCACAAGCTGCTGCACATGGAGAAAGCGAGCCGCTAATTACCATTGATGCTGAAACGTCCTGATTTGATGAATGGGAATGCTGTTAGAAGAAGCTGACATGATCTGCCTGCATTGTAGAACAGTTTGGAAAAATGTAGAAAGAACATGACAAGGATAGTGTTAAAGCTATCACATGAGACCATAGAATAGATGTTCAGATGTAAAATGACAGGATATGTGAGGAAGACAGTGTTTAGATGTAAATATAAAGGAAGAGACATCTTTAACTTATGAAGCAAGCAACTTAAAGAAGGAACGCTGAGCATTATATACAGTAGAACTTAAGAAGCAGATTTAATTGGCCTCCATCCCAGCTGGAGATGACAGGAAACTAGACAACAACAGAGAATAGAATAATGGACATGAAAAGGAAGAAATGGAAAAAAGAATCTATTTCACAGGTTTACCATAAATAAAGGACGGGCAGGGGGCACTGAATAACCCATAGGAATAAAGATCACATACATAGGAGGCAGTAAGGCTGAATCATAAAAAGATACCAAGATTTTCCAAGTCTATAGAAGGCATGTTTTATATCTGTACATGAAGCTATAGGGAGCCCATACCTAGATGATGAATTCTTATTGGCGAGTGCAATTCAAAGTAACTGTCAGAATATACGTTACATTTTCTTGCCACAATGTCATTTCTAGCTATGTAACAATGTGGTCCCCAAGCAGCAGATGTTCCCTGCAGGAATCTTATGAAACAGTCTATTTCTGCATTTTAGTGCTGCAGCCTGTTTTCTCTGAATAACTAAGTGACAGTTTCTCTATCCGTTTCTGAGAAGCAACTTGAAAGGAGACAAGCAATACGGCTGGGTTTCCTATTGTCACGTTTACAAAAAATCACAATGGAAAAATGTAGGGCCGGCTATTACCAGCGTTGCTTCCACCTTGAATGGCACAGAAGAAAACCAGGACATCCAACCGAGATATAGTAAAAAATCTCATAGAGAATGTGTTTCGAGGCCCCTGTTTAGGTTAACAGATACAATGTACAGAAACTCATACACGAGTACATTTAAAAAGGCAAAAAGCACCAAAAACATCACAAAAGACTTTGTTATCATAAAGCTAAAACCTCATGCACATAACAAATTCAATCATTTCATAGACATAATGCTGACTGAGCACTATGTGCCATAAATATTGCAAAGAACGGGATAGGTAAAGGAACGTGGATGAAGGATCTTCAGAGCACTTCAGGGAATAACCAGCTACAAGACCCACAGTAGTTGCTTGGAACCTTACAATATTAGTGCAGGTCATGTGGTTGAGTGGGTCTATAAAAGAAGGGTTTCCTGATGCAGTTTTGTAAGCCAAAACCAGGAGTGAGTTCAAAAAAGTAATATATGTGCACTTTGTGCAGGATACTTTCTCTCCTTTTACGATACACTCCTGATTTTGGCCTCCAAAACTACATGCAGAAACCTCCCTGTGTGTCTATACCCCAAGAGTCTCATTCAGTTTATAAATCCAATGTCATTCTTGCCTCCTTACTTGAAATCTGCAACTGTGTCTTCTGATATTTGATCGATTGGATAAATACAAAAGTAGATAAATCGCTCCCACATATCAGTAGGCATGTCTAGAGACACAATATTTGGTGTAACCATTCGTAATTTTCAATTGTGCTGTCTGATGCTAAAACAAAGTTTGCACAGTGCATCCTAGATGCTGGAGTCCACATGGGCACTCCATTATGTGTACTACAAGTGCACTATCCCACTTGGTGTTAAAAGTGCACACTTTAAACTCTTTGAATATAACATGTCATTATTATGCTATATCTGTATTTAAAGGGGTATTCCCATCTTAGACAATGGGGGCATATCGCTAGGATATGCACGCATTGTCTTATAGGTGTGGGTCCCACTGCTAGGATCCACACCTATATCGAGAACGAAGCGGGAGCTCTGTGCCTGGAGGACCCCGGGTTTCCTGGGGTCCGGCCACCACCAGGCACAGCTCCCCGCTGCGCTCAAAGAAATGGATGCACCATGCAAGCGCAGCCACCACTCCCCTTCATTTCTGTGGAGCCGACGGAAATAGCCAAGCCACGCTCAGCTATTTTTGGCGTCCCCTTAGAAATGAATGCAGGGTAGCTGCGCATGCGCAGTGCGCCCTCCTTCTCTTTTGGGGCTCCGTTCTCGTTATAGGTGTGGGTCCCAGCTGTGGGACCCGCACCTATAAGACAATGGGGGCATATCCTAGCGATATGCCCCCATTGTCTGAGATGGGATAACCCCTTTAAGCTGCAAGTTCCTTAACAGGCTGGGTACTGCAATACATACACACGCCACTAGGTGGTGCTATCACATCTTATATATAGAACAGGCACAGTATCAGTTGGATTAGAGGAGTGGAGGAGAGTGGAGCATGTAGATGTTCACGAGTGAATCCTGGGCACTTTCCAGGAGAGTGACAAGTTAGGAATCCAAAGCCAAGGTGACTGGACTCATTTATCATGTGGAAGCAACCTTTACAAAGAATGGATGCAGAGGATTAATGCCTGCCGCTAAGGAGACCGCCCTGTTGGTTGCCATCGTGATTAAGTTCCAGTCCCCAGAAGCCAGGTTACAAAAAGATAGACACAGACAAGAAGCATACATCCACTCCAGTCTAACCAACTGCTGAAACTATCTACTCACTTCTTGCCAAGCCTGTTAGAAGAATTTGCAGCTTTACCAACTGATTGTTAGAAAAGCACTTATTTTGAATATCTACCTCAAGCTAACTGTGTAAGTAAAATTTTGGTTTGGTTCAACAATCTACTGACTCTCTATTCATTCTCCGCCATCCTCCAATCGCACCTAACGGTGCTGGCGTCACTACAGGGACCCTGCCTCCACGGCTCCTAAAAACACAGACCACCAAGGGCACCTCAACTACCATCTGGCGGAAGCCCCTGTATCACAGAGTGCCCCGAAGAATTTAGTGCCAACCTTTCCATCACTGCACGCCGGCCCAGGGAGCTGCATAACTGTGAGTACAATAACTACTACACCCATTGGCTCACCACTACACTCACATATCGCCCCTGCGGCCCGGTCGCTACACAAGTGGAATTGCAAATCAAATGCGAATTGATGCTAAACAGAATTGCTAATAAAAGTATCTGCCTTCTTGTTCTTGAAGTTTAGACATTTGCAATTTTTAGCTTACATTTAAAACTTTTAGATCAAGAAACTTAAAGGGGTTGTGTCACCTCGGCAAATAGCATTTATTATGTAGAGAAAGTTAATACAAGACACTTACTAATGTATTGTGATTGTCCATATTGCCTCCTATGCTAGCTAGATTCATTTTTCCTTCACATTATACACTGCTTGTATCCATGGGTATGACCATCCTGCAATCTAGCAGTGGTGGTCGTGTTTTCCCACTATAGGAAAAAGCACCAGACTATGTGACCTCCCACTGTCCTGGCCACCAGAGAAGCCATCACTTTTTCCCATAGTGTGCATGCACAGTCACCACAGCAGAGTATAATGTGATGGAAAATTGAATCCAGTGTCACATTCCGGAGGAACGGGCAGACCTCTGGAATGTCATGCAAACAGGACACGGGCAGATTACAGACCAGGAAACCAACTGAGTACTTTATTACACATGTAATAAATGGATATGACAGTAAAAGATAAGCAGGTTAGACAATAGTGGTAGCACTACCACTGAACCAAGTGCACCAGTAGACAATAGGCAAACCCCAGAGGGCGAAGAGCCAATGAGCCCCGTTCTTCACAGAGCCCCTGATGGGGGGGATGAACTTGGCCGAGGGTTCACTGGTCGCACCTCCAGGAAGGTCCCGATATACTTGGCTGCTACCTGCAGAGAACTACGCTGGTGCAAGCACCAACAGAACAGACACAACAGAAGGACTGGAACCCAAACAAACTTAGGACATGGATCAGACAAGACACATGGGAGCCAGCACACAAGCAGATGCCTGGACCCCAATGCGGAATGAAAGCATGGGGGTCCCAGGCAGAGCTGCACACAGACTAGATGACCATGCTGGCACCCTCTTACCGAAAGCAGGACATACACAAGATGGGAACAGAGGCAGAAAGCACAGCGAGGCTATACATGAAACAGACAGGATCAGAAGCAGTTGAGCACAGCCATGATATACATGGAATAGACAGGATCAAGACACAGAACAGGTAGAGAAGATCAAGCAAGGCATGGACAAGGATACAACAACACTTTACCAGGCGTCACCGCATAGAAAGGCAGATGGCAAACCCTCTTGGGTCAGCAGCAAGGACCTAGACCCAGCAAGGCACAAGACAGACTGACCCCACAACTGACAGAAAGAAATAGCTGCAATAAGGAGGGCACCTTATAGACCGCATCCAGGAACGGACCAGGGAATGTTAACCCCACCAGAAACAGGAGAAAACAAAAGTACAGAACAAAGTATACAAGTGTCAGTTCACACAGTCACATAATGCTGCAGCCAGCATCCCCAAATGATAACCAGCATACACAAGATAACTGTAGCCAGTACGAGGTTACAGGCAGCCAGCCTACACAACAAGAAGTGACAAAACCGCACACTGCATCCATATTCAGATCTTGTTCAAACTCAAGGCCACAGCCAGCACATATTACAGAACCAGCATACATAGGAACGCCACAGCCAATACACAAAATGCATGCAGCCAGCCTGCACGGCACCGGAGACAGGAGCCGCAGAGATATGGATGTGGGACGACATACATAGGCAACAGTTCACACACAACACCGCAACCAGCATTCAGCCCCAAGCAACCAGCATACACAGGAGTCAGCCTGCAGCCAGTCCACGAGAGAGCATGCAGCCAGCCTACACGGCCACAACTGTCACAGTGAACCACATTAGTAAGTGCCTTGAAGGAACCATCTTACAGAGCAGGAGAAGTTGAGCAGATCAATATATATTTTTGTGGGGAAAAAATCAGTAAAACCTGTAATTTATAAGATATATATCTTTACCTTTTCCACTTCCTTTGAACAGCTATTGGTACAGGGAGGAGGTGTTATCAGTGTGCACTGATGTATACACAGTCCTATCAGTCACTGATAACCACATCCCTCTTATACTAATAGTTTTAAATAGGGCTGCAAAAAAGCAAAGAGATAAATGTATAAATTACAGGTTTTACTGAATCTTTTCCCACAAAACTATAAATCAATCTACTCAGCTCCTCCTGCTCTATAACATTGGTGCTTTCAGATTGCATTTTATGGTGACAGGTCCTCTTTAAAGAAGTTAAAGAGTCTTGTGGTTTATTTTGCTAGATATATAGTTGGATCCCAGTTGTTGGCATTGAGAAAGAAAACAAACCAAAGTGCATCTTTATCCTGGCCATCCTGAAACAAAAATTTACAAAAATGGTCACCACAACAAAACAAAAAAATGCCAATATCTCTATAAGTAAATAAACATACTGTAACCTATTTTTGCTATTGCTCTACCTGATTTACTGGTAAATAGACAAGTTTATGTTTTGAGAGAGAATCTTCTTTTAATTATATCTTCACAAGCAAACCTGTCACATGCTGTTTTATAACAAGCAGATGAGTTGTGATGTGATTAGTATTATCTGCTCAGTTATGATGAGACCAATTGTACAGTCTTTCCCCTAAGCCACACAAGCTTGTAACTCCTTCAGAGCTGCCAAAGGTCTCTTGGTGACCTTAGTCGATAGTGTTCCCATTGCAAGGTCACTGAAACAGCATTCATCTGTGCTTCATTCTTTCATGTACAATGATATGCGCCATATACTACCACAAAGACCATCAGAGATAACCACTAAGCTATGTCTCAATATGTAAATATCATCTTGTCAAATAATTCTGCATATGGTGTGGTAATACTCTATCATCAGTTAATGTTGGTAAACTCCCGCAGAATCCATTACATTATTGAGTCATTCATAAAGCCTAACTCCAGGCGATTAACAGATAAGGGCAGCTCACAGGGAATGGTGGGCAGTGGCAAACCTCCAATACAGGCAGATCACACAGCTACTATGGGCCCCCTGGGGTAAAGGGGCCTGTAGTGAACCAAAAGAACTGCACAGAGCATGGTGTGTTCCCATGTTAGATAGGAGCATCTGCCAGGACCTATGATGACATCATCTTTAGAATCACAGGTCCTGTACATTTAGGAAAGGAACTGCACAGAGCATCATCATATCATCTTTCAACCCCAACAGCATGGAGAGGAACTGCAGGATGAACTCTTCACCAATACTAGAATGAGTGGTGAGAGGAGGTCCCCCTCCTTTCTCTTTATTTGCCCCCTCCCCATTTCCTATTTTTTATTTATATCTCACTGATATATACTGTACAGTACTTCAGACAGTTACAACCACTATTACCTCATGTACCTCACACAAAAACCATAATATACAACTGATCATATATATCTGTAGACACTGGGACACTGGACTATATATGTATATATAACTAATATATATATATATACAGTGCCTTGTGAAAGTATTTGGCCCCCTGGAACTTTTCAACCTTTTGCCACATTTCAGGCTTCAAACAAAATGATATAACATTTTACATTTTTGGTGAAGAATCAACAACAAGTAGGTCACAATTGTGAAGTAGAACAAAATTTATTGGATCATTTAAACTTTTTTTGTAATAATAAAACTGAAAAGTGGGGCGTGCAAAATTATTCGGCCCATTTACTTTCAGTTCAGAAAACTCACTCCAGAAGTTCATTGAGGATCTCTGAATGATCCAATGTTGTCCTAAATGACTGATGAAGATAAATAGAATCCACCTGTGTGTAATCAAGTCTCCGTATAAATGCACCTGCTCTGTGATAGTCTCAGGGTTCTGCATCATGAAGACCAAGGAACACACCAGGCAGGTCCATGATACTGTTGTGGAGAAGTTTAAAGCCGGATTTGGATACCAAAATATTTCCCAAGCTTTAAACATCCCAAGGAGCACTGTGCAAGCGATCATATTGAAATGGAAGGAGTATCAGACCACTGCAAATCTACCAAGACCCGCCCGTCCCTCTAAACTTTCATCTCAAACAAGGAGAAGACTGATCAGATACAGCCAAGAGGATCACTTTGGATGAACTGCAGAGATCTACAGCTGAGGTGGGAAAGTCTGTCCATAGGACAACAATCAGTCGAACACTTCACAAATCTGGCCTTTATGGAAGAGTGGCAAGAAGAAAGCCATTTCTCAAAGATATCCATAAAAAGTCTTGTTTACAGTTTGCCACAAGCCACCTGGGAGACACACCAAACATGTGGAAGAAGGTGCTCTGGTCGTATGAAACCAAAATTGAACTTTTTGAAAACAATGCAAAACGATATGTTTGGTGTAAAAGCAACACAGCTCATCACCCTGAACACAACATCCCCACTGTCAAACATGGTGGTGACAGCATCATGGTTTGGGCCTGCTTTTCATCAGCAGGGACAGGGAAGATGGTTAAAATTGATGGGAAGATGGATGGAGCCAAATACAGGACCATTCTGGATGAAAACCTGTTGGAGTGTGCAAAAGACCTGAGACTAGGACGGAGATTTATCTTCCAACAAGACAATGATCCCAAACACAAAGCAAAATCTACAATGGAATGGTTCAAAAATAAACGTATCCAGGTTTTAGAATGGCCAAGTCAAAGTCCAGACCTGAATCCAATTGAGAATATGTGGAAAGAACTGAAAACTGCTGTTCACAAACGCTCTCCATCCAACCTCAAAGAGCTCGAGCTGTTTTGCAAGGAAGAATGGGCAAGAATTTCAGTCTCTAGATTTGCAAAACTGATAGAGACATACCCCAAGAGACTTGCAGCTGTAATCGCAGCAAAAGGTGGCGCAACAAAGTATTAATGCAAGGGGGCCGAAAAGTTCCAGGGGGCCAAATACTTTCGCAAGGCACTGTGTGTATATATATATATATATATATATATATATACACAGTACAGACCAAAAGTTTGGACACACCTTCTCATTCAAAGAGTTTTCTGTATTTTCATGACTATGAAAATTGTAGATTCACACTGAAGGCATCAAAACTATGAATTAACACATGAGGAATTATATACTTAACAAAAAAGTGTGAAACAACTGAAAATATGTTTTATATTCTAGGTTCTTCAAATTAGCCACCTTTTGCTTTGATTACTGCTTTGCACACTATTGGCATTCTCATGATGAGCTTCAAGAGGTAGTCACCTGAAATGGTTTTCACTTCATAGGTGTGCCCTGTCAGGTTTAATAAGTGGGATTTCTTGCCTTACAAATGGGGTTGGGACCATGAGTTGTGTTGGGCAGAATTCAGGTGGATACACAGCTGATAGTCCTACTGAATAGACTGTTAGAATTTGTATTATGGCAAGAAAAAAGCAGCTAAGTAAAGAAAAACGAGTGGCCATCATTACTTTAAGAAATGAAGGTCAGTCAGTCCGAAAAATTGGGAAAACTTTGAAAGTGTCCCCAAGTGCAGTCGCAAAAACCATCAAGCGCTCCAAAGAAACTGGCTCACATGAGGACCACCCCAGGAAAGGAAGACCAAGAGTCACCTCTGCTGCGGAGGATAAGTTCATCCGAGTCACCAGCCTCAGAAATTGCAGGTTAACAGCAGCTCAGATTAGAGACCAGGTCAATGCCACACAGAGTTCTAGCAGCAGACACATCTCTACAACAACTGTTAAGAGGAGACTGTGTGCAGCAGGCCTTCATGGTAAAATAGCTGCTAGGAAACCACTGCTAAGGACAGACAACAAGCAGAAGAGACTTGTTTGGGCTAAAGAACACAAGGAATGGACATTAGACCAGTGGAAATCTGTGCTTTGGTCTGATGAGTCCAAATTTGAGATCTTTGGTTCCAATCACTGTGTCTTTGTGCGACGCAGAAAAGGTGAACGGATGGACTCTACATGCCTGGTTCCCGCCGTGAAGCATGGAAGAGGAGGTGTGATGGTGTGGGGGTGCTTTGCTGGTGACACTGTCGGGAATTTATTCAAAATTGAAGGCATACTGAACCAGCATGGCTACCACAGCATCTTGCAGCGGCATGCTATTCCATCCGGTTTGCGTTTAGTTGGACCACCATTTATTTATCAACAGGACAATGACCCCAAACACACCTACAGGCTGTGTAAGGGCTATTTGACCAAGAAGGAGAGTGATGAGGTGCTACGCCAGATGACCTGGCCTCCACAGTCACCAGACCTGAACCCAATCGAGATGGTTTGGGGTGAGCTGGACCGCAGAGTGAAGGCAAAAGGGCCAACAAGTGCTAAGCATCTCTGGGAACTCCTTCAAGACTGTTGGAATACCATTTCAGGTGACTACCTCTTGAAGCTCATCAAGAGAATGCCAAGAGTGTGCAAAGCAGTAATCAAAGCAAAAGGTGGCTACTTTGAAGAACCTAGAATATAAGACATATTTTCAGTTCACACTTTTTTGTTAAGTATATAATTCCACATGTGTTAATTCATAGTTTTGATGCCTTCAGTGTGAATCTACAATTTTCATAGTCATGAAAATAAAGAAAACTCTTTGAATGAGAAGGTGTGTCCAAACTTTTGGTCTGTACTGTATGTATATATATATATAGTCCAGTGTCCCAGTGTCTACAGATATATTTGGTCAGTTGTATATTATGGTTATTATTATACAGTATTTCTATGTATGCCCCTGATGTACTGATACATGTATGTATGTGCTTTTGTATATGTATGGAGGTCAATATAAGGCTCCATTCACACATCCTGGAAATGGGTCCGCATTTTCAATGGGGCCGCAAAAGATGCGGACGGCACACAGTGTGCCATCCGCATCCGAACTTCCAATCCGTGGCCCCTCAAAAAAATAGAACATGTCCTATTCTTGTCCGCAGCCACGGACAAGAACAGGCATTTCTATTATAGAGCCGGCCATGTGCGGTCCGCAAAATGCGGAACGCACATGGCCGGTGTCCATGTTTTGCGGATCCACAATGACATACGGACGTGTGAATGGAGCCTAAGGGAGTTCTTATGCGTAGCAGTTGTATTTGCTTCTGTTTTTAATGTCTATGACTAGTTGATGTATTTTATTTCATTGGGGTGTATATGGTTGCATGAATTGTCATTTGTGTGGTCCCTCTGCTGTTGTCATGCTCAAACAGAAGGATCACATTTATGCTCCATGTGCATCCACTCCATTATAGGTTCTTTCTCTGTAATGCCTCATTCACACATCAATGTTTGGTCAGTGATTTTCATCCGTGAGTTTGAGCCAAAACCAGGTGTGGCTCTAAACACAGAACAGGTGCAGATCTTACCCTTATACCTTATTTCTGTATAGGGTCCAATCCTGGTTTTGTATCACAGTCATTGATGGAAATCACTGACCAAACATTGACGTGTGAATGAAGCTTAAGTCACGAAGCAGAAAATAAATGGAAAAGCCCCTTGTAGGGTGACAGTTTCAAGCAGGCTTTATTTGTAGCTTTTAAAATTAAATACTGCATGTTTTATTATTAGATATCCCTTATATTTGTCATTGTAATTAAATATACATGCTGAATCTGGCCATTCCTAAACCACTCAATAAATATGGGTTTGGATTACATGAATTGTGACATGTCATCTCATGTAATTTGTGCGCTGGTTTGTCTGGCACAGCAAATGTAAGTGGTATGTGGGTACTTCTTAAAAAATGCATGATGCTCATTTTAAACAGACATTGTAAATAAAAGTCAGACATCTCGTAAATCCCGAGCAGAAGCCATTCCTGTGTTTTACTTATTAATTGCCATCATCTGCTATTTCTTATACGCAATCATTTTTATAAGTAATTGCAACAGTAATTTGTATTACTAATGTTCGACAAATGAAACAAATGTCATAAGGGCATATTTACATGTGAAAAGACTGCTTTCTTATAAACAGCAGTTCTGTGACAAAAACACCAATAGACCATCCGGCCTTAAAGGGGTATTCCCATCTCATACAATGGGGGCACCTCTGGGACCCACACCTACATTGAAAACGGAGCAGGGAAATGAATGGAGCGTGCACTGCGCATGCGCAGCCGCCCTCTATTCATTTCAATGGGGCTGCCGAAAATAGCTGGCTATTTTCGTCTGTGCTCCCATTCACTTCTATGGGAGCAGTAGGGAGCAGCGCCTGGTGATGGCTGCACCCCGGAAAATCCGGGGTCCTCCAGCCACACCGTTCCCCGCTCCATATTCCTTGTAGATGCGGGTCCAACCTTTGGGAATATGAAGCGGGGAGCGTTGTGGCATGCGTGGCCCCTGCTCCCATTCATTTCTATGGGGCAGTCAGAAATAGCCGAGCCAGCGCGCCCTTCATTCATTTACCTGCTCCGTTCTCGATGTAGGTGCGGGTCCAAGAGGTGGGACTCGCACCTATCAGACAATGGGGGCATATCCTATCAATATGCCCCCATTGTATGAGATGGGAATACCCCTTTAAGGCCGGATGCTCTATTGGTGTTTTTGTCACAGAACTGCAGTTTATAAGAAAGCAGTCTTTTCACATGTAAATATTTGCGCCCTTATAACATTTGTTTCATTTGTCGAACATTAGTAATACAAATTACTGTTGCAATTACTTATAAAAATGATTGCATATAAGAAATAGCAGATGATGGTAATTAACAAGTAAAACACAGGAATGGCTTCTGCTCGGGATTTACGAGATGTCTGACTTTTATTCACAATGTCTGTTTAAAATGAGCATCATGCATTTTTTAAGAAGTACCCACATAGCGCTCAGCTATTTTCGGCAGCCCCATTGAAATGAATAAAGGGCGGCTGCGCAGGCGCAGTGCGCCCTCCATTCATTTCTCCACTCCGCTCTCGATGTAGGTGTGGGTCCCAGAGGTGGGACCTGCACGTATCAGGCAATGGGGTCATATCCTAGCGAAATGCCTCCATTGTTTGAGATGGGACAAACCTTTTAAGGGAACCTGTCAAAAGCACCCGTTTTCAGCAATCTGTCATTGCTGTGATGGCATTCAGTACTTTTATAGTAGTGTCTTTCCAAAGCAAGCAGTATGTGCTAACTCTGCAAGAGAGATTAGTCTGATGCTGCTTGCTGCCCCCGGCCTCCTCCACTTCCAGATGATGATTGATAGGTTTCTTTCCTGCTGGAAAGAAACCTGTCAATTTTCATCTAGTTGACGGGTTCCCTTTAACTGCAGAGTCTGCGTAGCACTTAGTTCAATCCCTACAGCCTCAATGTTAACTATAAGACCTCCTTCAGACATACATTTTTTTAAGTGTTTTTAAATGATTATTAAAAATCTCCAGCATTGGTTTAATCAAGTCCTATAGCGAAGACTACAACAAAACATCATAACAAAAGCATGCTTTCATTAAAAAAACAGCCCTGTACCCCACATGGATACATAGATCTCCCCATTCATTGTTCTATTAGATTTCTATCAACCTGACAGCTCAAGAGGAGTGTCTTTTCTTCTGCTGCTCAGGAGGGGTGTCCATGCTCTCCCTATCACAGATCAGATCGCTATATCGGCCAGCGCTCAGGGGGCCCCGTCTGCTCGTTGCCTAAGGGAGTTGGGGAGGACGCCGGCCGCGCATAGACTGACAGCGCGCTGGGTCCTCCCCTCTCTCATTACCATGGAGATGAAGACGCTCATAGCGTCCTTCCTCCTTCCCTGCAGCGGAAGTCTGGCGGCGCAGCACAGGGGAAGCGCGCCGCCGGCTTCCCATGACAAGAATGTTTTTTTGTAGGACAATCCCTTTAAAGTGATGCAAATGAAAAACATGGGAGGTATATTTTAGGCGTATTTTTGGCATGGATTGCTGCACAAAGGTTATTTGTGCCGCAATCTGAGACTTTTTCCCGCTCACGCTAGGTGTAAAACAGTGAGCATGGCGCAGGCAGCAAAGGGAATGAGCCGACAGGCTTGTCTCATTCATTATTTTCTATGTCTGTTTTACCCATAGAAAATTGTCTAAATGTAAGACAGCTAGGAAGCTGGCTTACTCTTAGACCGGCACTGGATATGCGGAAGTTATGTAGAGGATGGTGGATCCATCACCAGTGTAGGGGCTTATAAAGACCAGCATCTAAAACGCCGGTCTTAATAAATGAGCCCCATAGTCTGTGGCTGAAGCCATATGGTGTCAAGGGTTGGCTCTCTGTACTGAGGAAAGAAAACAAATAGGCTAGAGACACAGATCAGTTTCCAAAGAAAGGGGTGTACAAAAGTGCAGTCTCAGAGAAGTGTGCAAAAAATGCTGCAGCTGCGTAGTGACATGATAGCAATGAAATGGTTGCATTAAGTTCCAACTTAGCCACTGTGAGATGTGCCTGAGGATATGAGATGCCTTGGTGCCATAGGACAACAACTGTGAGGAATGGGGACTGTGATGTTGGAATCACAGACTTTGTGAGTGAGGAGGTAATGCTATTGTGGGTCCTGTATATTTGCTGGTGTTGTGATGCTGCTGTCTCCTGGACGAGTTGTATGTATGATATTCATGCATGATGCAGGGGCGTTGCTAGGGTCTCAAAAGATTCAGGGCCCAAGCCCCACATGCAAATGGCCCAATTCTCTAAGTTTACTGCTCGCCCGCCCCCTTCCGCAGCAGCACCTACCTTTCACATCCAGTGCCTTCAGATCTTCTCTGTCATCATCGTTTTCTGTCATCGTTATCTTTTGGGTTGTGTTTTGGGGAAAAGAATCAAACTTCCTTGGCGAAGTTGAATTGGCCAAAAGTTAAACAGTTAATACATTTTTTTTGCGGTTGTTCATTTTAACTAAGTATTTTTGGCGTCATTCGCCATCCAAACAGAAAAGCATGATATTGTGCTAACATAGTCAGTGAAGTTGAATTGCCCAAAAAAGAGTTAAGACGTGGTTCTGGGCTCATTCCTTTTAAATCGATAGTCGCAGCGTCAGTCGCTGTAAAAAAAAAAAAAAAAAACCCAAAAAAGGTTATATTTTGGGTTGTGTTTTGGGAAAACACAGCCCTACTCATGCTGCTGCCGCCTCCACGCACTGTGTCCTAGCTGCCGCTACCTCCAAATTATGTAATCGTGCCACTCTGTGGCATACTCATGCTGCTGCTGCCTCCACACGCTCTGTCCTAGCTGCCGCTACCTCCAAATTATGTAATTGTGCCACTCTGTGGCCTACGCATGCTGCTGCCACCGCCTCCACTCGCTGTGTCCTAGCTGCTGCTACCTCCAGATTATGTCATTGTGCCACTCTACGGTATGTTGCATTTAAATTTTTATGACTGCTGCTGCCTCTCCCAGGGTATGTCACTGTGCCAGTCTGTCTCATTAAAATTAGTACGACTCCTGCTGCCTTTCCCACTCTGTGGCCTTGAAATGTATTTGACTGCTGCCTCTTGCAGATGCTGTTACTGTGCCACTCTGTGGCCTTGAAATGTATTAGACTGCTGCCTCTTGCAGATGCTGTTACTGTGCCACTCTGTGGCCTTGAAATGTATTCGACTGCTGCCTCTTGCAGATGCTGTTACTGTGACACTCTGTGGCCTTGAAATGTATTCGACTGCTGCTGCCTCTTGCAGATGCTGTTACAGTGCCACTCGTTGGCCTAGTAAATTTGTCCGACTGCTGCTGCCGCCTCTTCCACGGTCTGTCATTCTGCAACTCTGTGGCCTCAAAATTGATTAGAATTTTTTGGACCTTCTGCTCGCCAGCAGCATGTCACTCGTAAATTTTTGGTACGTTCTGTAGTCCTATTCCATTATTCATATCTCAAGTATACAGGAAACCCTGTTTGTTTTGAACACTCAAATTTTTAAAAGTAAACGATTCCGGCCCCCGGGACACTCAGCGATGAGCATGGGGGAGGCAAGAGGTAGGGGCTCCCACAGGTGGTAGCTCAGCCCCCTGCAGACTGCCAGCTCGATCTCAAGATGGAACTCCGAGCTTTCTTGGCGTACTGTGTCAATACTGACATTTTGCCACACTTGAGGCAAAGCTGGAGCCTTCACTGCACCTCCTCTGTCTTACGTTCCCGTCCGCTGGAATAACCAGCCACGATACTGATAAGAACATATACTACAGTTGATCTTAACAAAAAGGCCAAGAAATCTTTTTTACGATCTGCTCTTCAGGGTATGTCACCATGCCACTATCCGTCCTGATGCTGCTGCCGCCTCATGCCACATGCCGTCTCCTAGCTGCCGCTACGTCAAAATTATGTAATTGTGCCACTCTGTGGCCTCCAAATTGTACTACTACTTCCACTGCTGCTGCCACTTCCAGGGTCTGTCATTCTGCCACTCTGTGGCCTACTCATGCTGCTGCCACCTGGCCACACTGTCGTCGTGCCACTCTATAGTCTGCTGATGCTGCTGCCACTGCCATCTCCACGCTGTCTGGGGGGGCTCTGCTTGTATAAGCATGTAACAGAACAGGTTCTGTCGAAAAGTATGTGGAATCAGTGAATTGGTGTAAAAGGCGTGCTCTTTTGGAGCTCTAGTAGGATCTTGGGCCTCTGCACGATTCTTTATAGCTGGCACAAACATTGACCTGTAAGGCTGAGTTCAGACTTGAGTTATTTGGTGAGTTTTGGCCCCTTAACTGCCCAAATACATAAAAGTGTGCAGCGATTCTAAGAGCGACGCCTGTTATGTGCGTGTCACACTGGCTCACAGTATTCTTTCACTACCACAGTAGACTCCCTATGCGTTTTACTGCAAGGCACAGTGTTCTACACCACTCTCCAGGCTCTCTGCAGCCTGGAAGTAGCCGTTTTTTAACGTGATTCGGCACAAATTTATTCGGATCGAAGCGAGTCTTTTCGGAAAATTTGGTGAACCAGCTGAATCGAATTTTTGAAAAATTCGCTCATCTCTAGTTATAATGTTCTCCCCTACAGTGCCCCTAGTATTTATACTTCTCCCTATAGTTATAATGCTTGCCCTGATGTGCCACCAGTATTTATACTGCCCTCTTACTGTTATAATGCCCCTGTAGTTATATTCCTCCCTTTAGTGCCCTCAGCGATGATGATTCCTCAGCCCCTTTACCATACAGTCCCATGTAAATAAAATTATTTTCCCTCCCTCCACCGTAGATTCCCATGTAAATAACATCACTTCCCTCCCTTCAGCCCCCCAATATACAGTCCCATTTAAATAACACTCCCCTGCCTTCAGACCCTCCAATATACAGTCCCATGTAAATAACATCACTCTCTCCCAAGCCGCCTTCAACATACAGTCCCAGGTAAATAACATCACCCCCTCCCACAGCCCCCTCCAACGTTCAGTCCCAAGTAAATAACATCACTCTCTCCCTCACCCCCTCCAAAATTCAGTCCCATATAAATAACATCACTCCCTCCCACAGCCCCTTCCAACACACAGTCCCATGTAAATAGTATCACTCCTGAACATTCAGTCTCATGTAAATAACATTCCTCTCTTCAGCCCTAACATACAGTCCCAGTTAAATAACTACAACTCCCAGCATTGCTCTGCCTCTCACACTGAGTAGTCCGCCCCTTCACTTACCTCTCCTCCTAGCAGACCTCAGCTGAGCTTCTTCCCCTAGAATTTATTTCACTGCCGTCCTCTCCTGCACTGGTCACATGATGGTGACATAATCACAGGTCCTTCTCAGCTACTGCACTGATCACATGACCTGTAATGTCACTACAGGACGTCATCTCTTGCAATGCTTTAGATTCAACTCCTGAAGATAGCAATACAATTGTATCTAGCAGGCAGGCAGGACATTCGGGGCCTGGGACAAAACATCAGGGGCCCAGGCCCCGAATGCTTTAGCCTAGCAACATCCCTGACTGATGTATACATGGAGCATTGTGGGCTGGTGGACACTGATACTTGGCAGAACCTCCATGCTGATGTAGCTGGGAGCAATCTGATGCTGGGGCTGTGCATCTTTATCAGGGATAATAGCTTTTCCATTGCCACTGCAAGAGTGGTAGTTGTTGAAGGTTGAGATTGAGAGTGTTGGTTTTCTAGAGGTCTGGAATTAGTCGTGGAGGTCTGTGGAGACACATAAATATCCCCAATCAGTGGCATAGCTATAAGGGAAGCAGTGGAAGCAACTGCTTCGGGCCCGAGCTCAGTAGGGGCCCGGGAGCAGTAGCAGGGATGTGGCCAGGATGTGGCCAGCTATGTTAATGTTTTTTCATTTATTTTAGATTTCCCCTGTCTTCCTGTCTGAGGGGAGCTGGGGGCTGTAACGCTGCTTAAACAGGAGGAGAGGGGAGAGAAGGATTCTCCTACCTCTCCTCTGCGCTGCTGCACTCTGTTATCTGATTGGTGGAGCAGCAGAGAGAGGAAGCTACTTCTCCACTAATCATTTCAACTGACAGTGCCCGCTCCCACAGCACAAGAAGCGCCATGTGAATGATCATGTGACTGACTACCCACCCGGCCAGCCGACCAGCTCTCTTACCTGCTTGCCTCTCATGTAGTGCTGCTAACCTCCTGCTCTGGCTGTAACAGCCAAGAAGCTGGAGCAACCATGAGCAGCAGCGCTGTCTCAGCCCTCTGAGCACAGCTGCAGCCTGCTGCCAACCTCCTGTTTAGGACTCACTGTCAGGTTGACCAAAATGGTTAGTCTGTGCCCCTCCTGCCCTGTACTGTGCCCCCCTGCCCTGTACTGTGCCCCCCTGCCCTGTACTGTGCTGTGCCCCCCTGCCCTGTACTGTGCTGTGCCCCCCTGCCCTGTACTGTACCCCCCTTGCCCTGTACTGTGCTGTGGCCCCCTGCCCTGTGTCCCCCTGCCCCTGTACTGTGCCACCCCTGCCCCGTACTGTGCCCCCCTGCCCTGTACTGTGCACACTATGCTGTACTGTGCCCACTGCCCTGTACCGTGCCCCCTGCCCTGCACTGTGCACACTATGCTGTACTATGCCCCCCCTGCCCTGTGCCCCCCTGCCCTGTACTAGGCCCACTACCGTGTATTTGTCCACCACCCTGTACTGTGCCCCCTGCCCTGTGTCCTATTCCCTGCACCATGCCCCATTATAATACCGTGTAGGCAGCATATTACAGGAGTATAAGGAGATACCCCTGTACTGTGCCTACTAACCTGTACTATTCCCTCTTATACCCTGTATTGTGCCCCTTTACCATAACCTGTACAGTGCTCCTAGTCATACCCTGTACTGTGCCCTCTTACATTCTACACTGTGCCCCTGGTCATATATTGTACTGTGCCCCCTTATACTCTGTTATCCAGTCTCTGTATGGCGGTGTTATCCAGTCATTGTATGGCGGCATTATCCAGTCACTATATGGTGGTGCTATCCAGTCAATTTATGGCCATGTTATCCAGTTACTGTATGGTGGTGTTATCCAATCACTGTATGGTGGTGTTGTTCAGTCATTTTATAGTGGTGTTATCCAGTCACTATATGGTGGTGCTATCCAGTCACTTTATGGCCATGTTATCCAGTTACTGTATGTTGGTGTTATCCGGCCATTGTATGGCGGTGTTATCCAGTCACTGTATGGAGGTGTTGTTCAGTCATTTTATGGCGGTTATCCAGTCACTCTATGGCAGTTGTTCAGTCACTGTATGGTGGTGTTATCCAGTCACTTTATGGTGGTGTTATCTGGCCATTGTATGGTGGTGTTATCCAGTCACTGTATGGCGGTGTTGTTCAGTCATTTTATGGCGGTTATCCAGTCACTGTATGGCAGTTGTTCAGTCACTGTATAGTGGTGTTATCCAGTCATAATATGGGGCTATAACGTTGTTTGTTATCCAGTCATGGTATGAGCTATTATCCATAATGGTGTTATTTAGTCTCTGTATGTTGGTAATATATAGTCACTAAATGTATTATTATTCAGGGATAGAACTAATATCTTTAAAGTATATACTGTAGATTCCAGTACATGATACTGTGGAGTTCCCAATAAAGTAAATGAGCCTTGTAGAACACAGTCCTTACCACTGATCACCAGGACCATAGATTCCCGTTATAAGAAAAAAAACAAAAACGTTAATATATACGTTTTTTTAACTGATTTTGCAGGATACAAAAGCATGGTGGTGTGCTACACTTTGGTATCCTTTTTTTTTCCAACGAATATGTAAAACGGATGGCAAAAACGTAATGTGAAACCACCCTTACATATGCACACATGCGATGCCAGCATAGTCATGGAGGAAGGGGGAGGGGGGCCCGTACAAAATTTTGCTGTGGGGCCCAGTCAATTCTAGCTATGCCCCTGTCCCCAATATTCTTAAATTCAACTTTACTAACATTGCTGTGCCTGTTTGCTGTTTGATTTTATTTCTCTGTATAATTACACTTTTATAGAGATCTAAATGAGCTATCGTCATCCCTTTCGGAGTTTACAATCAAATTTTCACAATCACAAAATGTTTTGGTAAGGTAGGTGATAAAGTAAAATATTGAACCATCTGGTCATCTCGTTGCATCCTTTGCCAAATGCATCTGCATTCTTCAGACAATACTAGAAAAACATCTGTTTTCTCCTTCTTCTCCCCACTCTGCCTGATGAGGTTAATAATAATGCAGAATGCATATGTACAGCATTAGCTTTCATGGTAACATGCATAATTAAATCCCCAGAAGAACAATAGAGCTTTGGGGAAGCAAACTTCCTTAATGTGCTGGGCAAGGAGCCAGTTTTTAGCAGCTGTTGAGGTTTGATATACAGATTTTGGTTAAGTGAATAATTTATCATGGATATTATCTGCAGTGTGTAACATCTCGGCGGTTTGTATGTCTGCACATATGGCTCTTGAGATTCCACAATTTCACCATATGCTACTGGCTCCATGTCCTCTCAGATGTTTAACCTCTGTGCTGCAGATGTTTATGGGCTTGGTGTAGTTAAGGGGTTAAGTTTTGCATAATATATCACCAAGTATAACATGGTGTGTGGGGATTATGGGGATTGCTTAGTCGGGAAACCTGCTCTTAAAAGGTTCTCTGGGGTTTAACTACATTCAGTCTTTCAAGTATACCATGGAAGTAATCTTGGCTGTGATCACAGCTGCGGGCTGTTCTGCTGAAGTCTCGACCGGATGTTACCCTGTTTCTTCCCGTTCAAGAACATGCAGCTAAACAGGAAGAAACAGGAGGCAATTTAGTTGAGATTGCAGAAGAAGTTGGTTAGTTGTGTGATCACAATTGACATTGCAGAATCAGTAGCACAATTGAATGGCAATATATTTCTGAAACTCCCTTTCTTAAGTTAAGTTAAGCTACTTTCACATCTGCTCTTTCCCTTTCCTGGTATTGAGATCCGTCATAGGATCTCAATAGCGGGGGAAAATGCTTCCGTTTTGTCCTCATTCAATGTCAAAACTGAACTGAACGAAACCGAGTGCACCAGAATGCATTCTGTTCCATTTGGTTTGGTCCCCATCGCGGACAGTGATGTGGTTTGGAGCAAGACAGATCCGTCATGACACACAATGTAAGTCAATGGGGACAGATCCATTTTCTCAGAAACAATAGAAAACAGATCTGTCCCCCATTGACTTTCAATGGTGTTTATGACGGATCCATCATGGCTATTTTAAAGATAATACAAACAGATCCGTTCATAACTGATGCAGATGGTTGTATTCCATGACAGATCTAGCAAAAACGCTGGTGTGAAAGTAGACTTAGCCGAAACATAGAAGTTATTTAAAGTCCAAGAGAACCCTTTTAACACTATGGGGGGAATTTGCTTGGATATGGGGGGAATTTGTCTGAATTTATTAGAATAGGATTGCTCCTTTTTGAAAGTTTTCAGCTAAAACTGAAGATACAAAGGTGGTTTCAAATGCAAAAGATGCAACATTTTTCTACAAACATAGCATGTGCTGAAATTTGCAACCTTTTGACCCCAGTGTTCTGGCATTAAAAGGGGTTGCTGGCCTTGGAGCTGACATCCCCCAAGCTCCTCCACTGTTCCCCTGAACTTGACCCCCCCTCCAAAAACCTCACCTCTGTGTGGTGCACTGCCTTTCTGTTCCTGATCACTTCTAGTCATGAAAGGCCTCTGCGGTCAAAGCGGCATCACTGCTGTGATGAAGTGTTCATTCCACTGTTTTTTATGGTCGGGGACAGGGAACGACCCCAGTGGATGACTGCTGCAAGGCCAGACAACCATTTTAATGTATATAGTTACGATATATGATAAAGGGATATTTCAGTTCTGCTGCACTGAAAGCTCCCAAAAGTACAATGGCCTCTTGAAATCAAACAACCAGGACTTCCTATAGCTGGCCACCCTCCCAAACTAAGTAATCTGGGGAAAAGTACCTTGGTAAGGGAGGGGACCAAGAACCCAATGGTCACCTGTTTGAAAATGGGAGAAACTTCAAGAAGATCAACCATCACTGCAGCATTTCACTATTCTGGGCTTTATGGCAGAGTGGCTAGAAAGAAATCTCTCCTCATTAGAAGATATATGAAACTTTACAAAAACCACCTAAAGGACTCTCAGAATGTGAGAAACAAGATTCTCTGGTCTGATTAAACCAAGACTGAACATTTGGCCTCAATTCTAAGCATCATGCTTGGAGGAAACAAGGCACTGCCCAATACTGTCCCTACAGTAAAGCATGGTGGTTGTATCAGGCTACTTTCACACTAGCGTTTTATAATTCCGGTATTGAGTTCCGTCATAGGGGCTCAATACAGGAATAAAACGCTTCAGTTTTGTCCCCATTCATTGTCAATGGGGGCAAAACTGAACTGAAGACAACGGAATGCTCCTAGAAGCATTCCTTTCCGTCTTCAGACCGGAGAGCAAACCGCAGCATGCTGCGGTTTGCTCTCTGGTCCAGGCATCCGCACCAAGACGGATCCGGAATGACCCCCAATTAAAGTCAATGGGGACAGATCCGTTTGGTGTGATACAATGGTGAACGGATCCGTCCTCCATTGACTTTCAATGGAGTTCATGACGGATCCGTCACATGCAGACACACTTACAGACATACACATATACAGACATACACATAAACATACACAGACATATACACATGCAAATACACATACATACTTAAATGCTCCTGGCAGGTCACCATAGCGCAGGAGGAGCAGGACGGCTCACACATAGGACGATTCCACCCGGCACGCCGTCCTGCTCCTGTACTGTGCTGTGGAGACCTGCCGGGAGCATGTAAGTATGTATTTGTATGTGTATATGTGTGTGTGTGTATGTGTGTATGTACTGTGTGACATGTGTGGGGCCGGAGCGCGGTTCCGGCCCTACACATGTCCCTGCGGCAGCACGGATCCGGTGGCACCCTTCACCTGCCGGATCCGGGCTGCCGCTAGTGTGAAAGTAGCCTCATGCTGTTGGGGTGTTTTTCAGCAGCTAGGACAGGTAGACTGGTCAGAGTTGAGGAAAAGCTGAGTGATGCAAAGTACAGAGATATTCTTAAAGAAAACCTGATCCAGTGTGCTCTGGACCTCAGAATGGGCCAAAGGCTCACCTTCCAACAAGATAATAACCCTAAGCACACAGCCAAGACAATATACAGTAGTAGTAGCTTAGGGACAACTCCGTGAATGTCCCTGTGTGACCCAGCCAGAGCCCTTACTTAAACCCAACTGAATATCTCTGGAGAGACCTGGAAATGGCTGTCAAACAACAGTCCTCATTAATCCTAACAAAACTTGAGAAGACCGAAAAATGGCAGAAAATCCCCACACCCAGATATGCAAACTTTGTGACATCATATCCAAGAAGACTGGACCCACGTAACGTTCAAG
Organism: Rhinella marina; assembly: GCA_900303285.1. NCBI lineage: Eukaryota > Metazoa > Chordata > Amphibia > Anura > Bufonidae > Rhinella > Rhinella marina. The sequence goes on along the minus strand of ONZH01006471.1, from coordinate 13,441 downwards.
CCTCTGTCACTGCTGACAGCACAAGTCTGGACCTAAGGGTTTGTTGGTTCCCAGGCTGGAGAACCCATTTAAGCACCTTTTTGTCTCTGTATATTCCAGTTCTGCTTCAAGTGTATGCTGCCAATTCTATTTGTAGAATATTGCTGAATGTGTTACTATGCTATAAATGTAGCATAATGCATATAAATAATTCACTGTTCTACCTTAAGCTTTATTAGATCTGCTTGTTAATTTCCCTTTACATTGTGGAATGATTGGCAGGTTACTTGAACTATAAGCCCTAGGGTAAATGCAAGTATAGATATTCTCACTTGCTTTGATATATGCAGCATATGTTCACGCTTCACACATTTCTGAACACAAGAAGAAATTCTTATGTGTATGAAATTACAAGTAGCTCAACTATAATGATCACCTTAAAGAACAACAGCACCACCTAGTGGTGTGTGTTATTATTTATCAAATGAGACTGAAGAAATGTTCGCTTTACACTCATTACTGCGTCACATTTTTCTTTGCATTTTATTTCCTCTGCAAGGGATCCTATTGCATTAGACAAGAAGAATTATATAGCTACTATACTAGAGAACTACTATACATGTATATACTATACATATATACTATATAGCTCCCAGGAAAGTCCATAAATGTGGGATCAGTGCAGAAACACACACCCATTAGCAGAAAAAGGGGGCAGAGGTACCTGCAGTACTCTATACAGTGCTGCTATCATCAATGTAGCCATGTCTGGTTATGCAGTTCATTCCTGTTCAATTCCACCGACATCAAACATCATCATGATGTGAAATCATAATATCGCCATATAGTAGCTCAGTAGCTGAATGAGACTGGTTTTGCTGACTTTTTTTTCTTCATAAATCCTATCACAAGGCAGAAGGTAACCCTGACATTAGGGACATACTGAGAATGCTTTCACTTATGCACAGATCACAACTTTTTATTCAGATAACATAATGGAAATATTATATCTCTTATGATGGCACATGTTGTCTGAATTAATCTGTTAAATGGTTAATTGTAACAACTTTGATGTTTTATGGTACGTAAAAGATAAATGCACACTTTTCTGGTGAACTAGGGCAGAGATCCTCAATTCCAGTCCTCACAGCCCACCTACCGGTCATGATTTAAGAGTATCCCAAAGAATGAATACCTGTGGTAAATTCTGATGCGTGGACACTAATTATATCACCTGCTAAATACTAAGGAAATCCTGAAAACATGACCGGCAGTTGGGGCCTGAGGACTGGAGTTGAGAAACACTGATCTAGGGTATTAAATGGGTTTAGCATAGCTGCAAACTATTTTATTTTTTTTTTGCCAGATATACCCTTGGACTGAAACTTAGCATAAAAGAGAAATTTCTGGACTGATTGTGGGGTGTACTTAGGTGAAGCATGAAGGGTGCACTGGGAACAACTATAGCCCCATGATGTGACCCCATGATGTAGGTGCAGCCCCCACAGGTAGGCAGGGAAAATATGAAGGCAGGGCCAGCAGTACCATAATGTAACACTAAATATCTTCCAAGCACAACAAAATACCACAGTGCAGCCTAATATACCGCCCCAGAAGAACCAAATACTGTATTAGTGAAGCACGATATACTTCCCTATCAGAACCAAATACCACAGTGCTGTAAAATATACTGCCCCAGCATAACCGGATACTGCGATGCAGCCCAAAATAATGTCCCAGCAGCACAAAATACCTTGCCATCAGCTTTCCCCTCTATCGTGGCCAGTGCTAGCTAGTATATTCTGTCTTCCTTCTCCACTTGTTTCTAATAAAGTTCTAGAGGAGCATACTAAGTAGTTTAGATATGGGCCACAGCCATTCCTACCATCAACATGCTTCCTGGCCTTTTAGCACTGCTAAACATACAGGAGAATACAGCAATAAATACCTATTATATATATTGATAGCTGCTCTTTCTCTCTTTCTTCATCTTCTCCATTTGGCCCAGACCACCATGATGACTTGTTTCAGCCACACCTTGTTTCTGCTGAGTTTGCCACACAGACATCTTAGGTTACCCACTTTTTCATTATTCTCCTTACCTTCTCAAGACAAACTTCCAATCGCTCTGCCATTCCCCTTACTGTACTTGCTGTGCTCCCCAATTTCCCCAAATACTATGCTGCAGAAAAATACAGTGACCCAGTATCAATAATGTCCAGTGTCTCCAGTAATAATGATGGCTCTTTAATGCTCCCAGTAATAAAAAATGCCTCCAAAGTGCCCCCTATATTAATACTGCCCATTGTAGTGCCTCCATCATTAATCATGCCCTCTTTTGTGCACGAAAGAATAATAGAACCAACTCTGATAGTGTCCCCTGTAATAATAATACTTTAAAATTCTCTCAGTAATAATTTTGTCACCACAGTGCCCCCGGGATTAATTATGCCCCCTTCAGTGTCTTTAGCAATAACAATGCCTCATATTGTGCCCACAGAATTAAACATCCCAACTAGTAATCTTCCTATCGTGCTTTCAGTATTAAAAATGTCCCTAGTGCCCTTAATTATTCCTGTATACTGCCCTAGTATTAAAAATGTACCCAGTGCCTCCAGTAATGTCCCCTATCGTGCACTCCAATATGAGAAAGGTCCTAAGTAATATATCTGTAATGCCCCCAATATTGGAAATGACTCCCATAATAAGAATGCCCACATAGTGCCCCTAGTATTTAAATTTCCCCATAATGCCTCCAGTAATGCCCCTATAGTTTCCCAGTATTCAAAATGCCCCCAGTGCTCCTGTAGTGTTGACAATATCTAAAAGTATCCGAGGACCAATAGTAATGTCCACTATAATGCCCTTTATGCTCTTCAAATGGCCTGGAAAAAAAAATCTACGATGCAGGACATAGGTCTCTTTTGGAAGCGTCTATGTCTAGTTCACCCCTGAGAATAGTTATAAGATTTAGCTTAAAATAGCTTGTGGTTTGGGATTCAAATGTTGAAAGGGACTCAAAACTGCTGACATAGATAAGTAGGTAGATATGTGATGGACAAAGCTGTTTAAAATACCTTTTAGCACTGCAGGTTTGCACTGTAGGCTTGTAACATCACCAGTAATTCTTCAAAAATATATTTACCATAAAAACTTGATTTAAACAATGGGTCATTTTCTGATGACATTTTCCTTTTGGTCAACTTTACCTCTCACTTATCTACAGTATCTCTGTTTGTAGTTACTGTTACAGTTACTGCTGAAATGCTGCTTCTAATGTTAATGTGCACATTCCTGCTGGCTTAGCATAGCTGAGGAGATAATGTACCTAAAGGGTTAGTACTTGCTTCCCTGGTGGCTTAAATACTTAAAGAAGAACTCCCGCAAAAATTTTTATTCCATGTCCAGCTAGAAATGTACATGATGTAATCTGTAGTGAATGTCATTTTCTTACCAGTAGCTGAATTTTTGAGTTATATCATCCTGAAGTTTCTTTTCTGTGTCATGTGACTAGGAATTAGACCCACCAACTCACACAACACCTTATTTGTGGACAGGAAGAATAATTTTCTATGCATTTCTATTGGAGCCTCACTTTCAGTCTCATAGGAATGAATAGAGATGTCACAATACTGGTGGTTAGTAGCTGGAGTCCAATAGCAGGGACTAGGTAGAACACTGGAAGCGGCAGGTAAGCTGGCAAGCTGGCACTTGTATTTCCACAGAAGCTGCAGACAATAGGCAGGTAGCAGACGGGTGTGCGGGGTAAAGCACAGGAGGAAGGAACGATCCGGAATAGAGACAGTTCCAGCGAGAGAACTGCAAGCAGGCGCTTTACACGATACTCAAGCAATGAGTGTTTGATCAGGCAGGATATTTAAGACAAACAGGAAGTGAGGTAGCAGCTGGTTTGAAGCATGCTCCACCATCTTGGCTGAGGGCAACTCAAGGGCAAGGTAAACTAAACAGCAGGTATCCAGGGTTCTCCTGACAAGAGAAGTGACTGGTTTGCTGTCCTGGGTCAGTTGGAGGTCAGGGAGTTGGTCACATGACCCAACCAATTTCAGCCTCTGATAAGAAATTGACATTCACTACAGATTATATCATGCACCTTTCTAACAGGTCAGAGAATAAAAATTTTTGTGGGAGTTCTTCTTTAAATCGTAACTTTACACTTTAATTTTAACCCTTCCCGACTAGCGCCATACATGTACGGCGCTGGCTGGGACTTTAAAGATGGCGCCCGCTCCTGCACGGAGCGGGCGTGATGGCCGCGGGTGACCTGCATACCCGACTAGCAGGCACCCGCGGCTAACGTCCACGACTGCAGTAATGCAGATCGCGGACATTTAACCCCTCGGGTGCCGCGGTCAAGCCTGACCACGGCACCCGAAGGTGGCAAGCACTGGAAGTGTACGCCTCCGGTGTTGCTCCGGCTCCCCCGTGTGGCGATCGGAGGAGCCAGAGCGTGCCTGCAGCAGCCCCTGTCATAGTAAATGACAGGAGGCTGCTGCATAGGCTTTCCTATGGAGCCCTTGCCGGTAATAGGGCTCCATAGGAAAGCACTAAAATCACCATAGACTCCAATGCAAGTGCAAGTGATATAAGCAATCAAATGATTGCTTCCTATAGTTCCCTATGGGAACTATAAAAATGTGTAAAAACAAAACAAAACAAAAAAAACATAAAAGTTCAAATCACCCCCCTTTCCCGAAAATAAAAATAAAAGTATTAAAAAATTTAAAAAATACACATCATGGGTATGTGCGAAAACGCCCATATTATAAAAATATAAAAAAATATTTCCCATACGGAAAAAAGTGAAATGGAAAAAAGCATCAAAATGGCCGATTCTCTAGGGAGAGTTAGTTTAGGCACGAGACCAGGGGGTCCCCACCATTAGGAGACTCCCCTGGGTAAGGGTTAATCTTAGGTGATTAGTAGGGACGTTTCTTCTGTCCCTCTTTTTCCCCTCCCGCAGTAATAACTAGAGCACATGTACATAGTCGGGGACTAGAGTAGTGACAAGACTCTATATTACACACAGAAGTCTTCAGCGCTCAGTAAAATGCTGAAGACTGAAGGCAGACTCTCCTTAGCAATGCTGTTAGAGCTTTGCAAAGAAAACTTTTTACAGCCTGTTTTCTAGAACACAGAAACAACTTTCCCTACAAATATTACAAAAATGCCTAACATCCCTGTCCCTACACTATATGAAAAATAAACCATAACGACGGTTACATTTTAAAACACTTACAGTAAAACAGAATGACCTTACAACTGTGGAGGATTTGCTGACTTATAATGTTTTCATCCTGTTACCCAATAGCTTGTTTTCATCTGGTTACCCCATAGCTCGTTCCCCCTGATCATGTCTATAGGTGAGCCTAGTGGTGATTAATATTTTGTTTTTGACTTGTATATTACCCTCGACCATTATCCATGATGGGATGTCCATTTATTATACAGCATTATGATTTTTGCATGTGGTCTGGGCATAATTATAATTGACTTATATGTGGTCTCACCTGTACATGTATAACATCTTTTCCGGGGGTAGCGGGGCTTGGGGGACCTGCGGTTTTCACACAGTATTAAGGGTCATTGGTACCTATGTATGGCTATCCCCTATTTATTGTTTGTATATATTTTTTGATTTCATGAAATCAACTTGATATTTTTTTATATAGCCATTGTGTGGGCATGTTTTTTGTTCTCTGTGGGGGAACAATTTTGTAGGTTGTATACGTTTTCATAACATGCATGCAAAAATGCAATAATTGTTGCAAGGCTTAAACACTAATATAAATGTAGTTAGAATATGTAATGCTTCAATTAACGTAGAAACACTTGTTAAAAACACTTGCAGACACCATAGTCTGTTAAAAAGGAACAACTGTCAAAATATTCCATGCTGTAAAACTTTGAGAAACGTAAGTTCCCTTATAAGAGGACCTGTCAGTTTTGACATGTCTATTTTTAGTAAATGCTTGTATTCATTATTCTTATAAGAATTTTGCACAGTGCTTTTCCTCTGTTGTTAAAATGTGTCAATAAACTGACAACTAGGCGTAAAGCAGTGGGTATAACATTTTTATGCCAGCTTTTGCAACTTTTTAAATACCCATGTGACAATATTTTGTTGCAAAGTGTTGTTACACCATCCTCGCCATTGGCAGTATCAAGCGAGGTATAGGGGCTGGGCTGGGGCATCTACCCTGACAAATTTATTACCATTTACACCTGGTGAAAAATAGAGATGAGCGAGTAGTGAAATATTCGAAAGTTCGAAATTCGATTCGAATAGACCGCGAAATTCGACTATTCGACCGGATATCGAATCCCATTAAAGTCTATGGGAAAAAAATGCTCGCCACTTGGAAATCTCAATTCGACCACTTGGAGGTCACCAAGTCCACCCTGGAACCTCAGAAAAGGATGCCAACACTGCTGGAATGCAACTGGGACAGCAGGGGAAGCATGTCTGGGTGCATATAACGCGCCCAAGTCGCACTATTACGCCACTATCACAGCCTCTCAACAATACACTCTAAACACAATCTAACCTCTCTGTAAAGTGAGACCATACAAGGAAACCTTCTTTCCTCTACATTGCCATGGACCCCAAGCCAAACTAGACAAAAAAGAAGATGAAATTCTGCACCCCTTAAAATCACGTTGCCTATGACAACCACAGATGGCATAGGCAAGGGGGAAAGCAAATAGACCCCACCCCTAATTGTCATTGTGTGTGTGTGTGAAATGTGGTCAGACATGTCTTCTTTAAAATGTAAAAACAACTCAAACACATGCAGAAGCCTTAAAATGCCCAAATTGTTGGCGCTAGAGATGTCAGTGACCCGACCTGGCCCAGTGTCATGTCTAGCAGGTAAAGCAGTGGGGATGTTGAGGGATGCGTAGGACCGCAAAAGGCAGGAAAGAGGCCGTGGGCTGGCCAGAGGCTCATGGAAAATTTTGTGGAGGCCCAAGAGGTGAGACGTCTTAAAAATTGTGTGGAGGCTAAAGAGTGAGACCTCTTAAAATTATGTGGAGGCCCAAGAGGTGAGACGGGTTAAAAATTATGTGGAGGCCCAAGAGGTGAGACCTCTTAAACATTTGTGGAGGCCCAGAGGTGAGACCTCTTAAAAATTATGTGGAGGCCCAAGAGGTGAGACCTCTTAAAGATTTTGTGGAGGCCCAAGAGGTGAGACCTCTTAAAGATTTTGTGCAGGCCCAAGAGGTGAGACGGGTTAAAATTAGTGGGCCAAGAGGTGAACTCTTAAAGTTTGTGGAGGCCAAGAGGTGAGACCTCTTAAAATTATGTGGAGGCCCAAGAGGTGAGACCTGTTAAAAATTATGTGGAGGCCCAAGAGGTGAGACCTCTTAAAATTTTGTGGAGGCCCAAGAGGTGAGACCTCTTAAGATTTTGTGGAGGCCCAAGAGGTGAGACCTCTTAAAAGATTTTGTGGAGGCCCAAGAGGTGAGACCTCTTAAAGATTTTGTGGAGGCCCAAGAGGTGAGACCTCTTAAAGATTTTGTGGAGGCCCAAGAGGTGAGACCTCTTTAAAATTATGTGGAGGCCCAAGAGGTGAGACCTCTTAAAATTATTGTGGAGGCCCAGAGGTGACACCTCTTAAAAATTATGTGGGAGGCCCAAAGAGGGTGACACCTCTTAAAAATTATGTGGAGGCCCAAGAGGTGACACCTCTTAAAAATTAATGTGGAGGCCCAAGAGGTGACACCTTTTAAAGGCTGCAGTTATCCACAGATTTGCATGCAATGTAAAATGTTACACTCATTTATAAAGGCAAACTATCATGAAAAATCAGTTTAAATGTATTGAGGGCAGCACAGAGTATTTCTACAAGAGGAAGGAGTATTCTTTTATTTTTTTTCCTTTTTTTTATATGTATATGCTGTTGCCTTCAGTATATGAGAGTTGATTTCATGATGCTACTGCAGCCACTTAAAACGTTTTAAGTCTTGTTTTGTTTTTTTTGAATACTGAGAATGCTATTTTGTACCAGATTTTGTATGTAAAGACTGAACACATTAAAATGAGAATGTTACCAAAATTATAATTTATAATTTATTTACCTTTTGTGGAGGCCCAAGAGGTGAGACCTCTTAAAAATTATGTGGTGGCCCAAGAGGTGAGACCTCTTAAAAATTATGTGGTGGCCCAAGAGGGGAGACCCGTTAAAAATTATGTGGAGGCCCAAGAGGTGAGACCTGTTAAACATTTTGTGGAGGCCCAAGAGGTGAGACGTGTTAAACATTTTGTGGAGGCCCAAGAGGTGAGACCTCTTAAAATTATGTGGAGGCCCAAGAGGGGAGACCCCGTTAAAAATTATGTGGAGGCCCAAGAGGTGAGACCTCTTAAACATTTAGCGCAGGCCCAAGAGGTGAGCCATAAATATATAAATTGTTCTTATTTACGGAGCAATTCTACGGCGGTTAAGGAGGAGGAGGAGGAGGAAATGGCACTTCATACGATATGGCACTTTACTTTTGGCTGCTTTCCACGGTTGGAGAAGCAAAGTCCGGGTCAATCCACTTGCTGTTCATTTTGATTAGCGTCAGCCTGTCGGCACTGTCGGTTGACAGGCGGCTGCGCTTATCGGTGATAATGCCCCCGGCAGCGCTGAACACCCTTTCTGATAGCACGCTGGCGGCAGGGCAGGCAAGCACCTCCAAGGCGTACAGGGACAGTTCCAGCCACGTGTCCAACTTGGAGACCCAGTAAGTGTTAGGACGCCGAGGGATCGGGGAGGACAGGTTACGGTCTGGCCAGGTACTCCCGCAACATCCGCCGATACTTGTCCTCCTGCTGATAGCGGGCCCGCAGTGATGGAAGTTGCACGAGGGGTGCCATGAACGTGTCCCACACCTTGGAGAGTGTTCCCCCTGGTGGCTGTGGGCCTGATCGATGTTGAGGGACTCTGGGAGCCCTCTCCTCTCTGCCGCCAGCGATGCTGGGTGGGAAAATCTCCATCATGTTCTGCACGAGTTCCCTCTGGTATTCCAGCAATCGATTCGTCCTCTCCTCTACCGGAATAAAAGAGGAGACGTTATCTTTATACCGGGGTCCAGGATGCGAAGACCCAGTACAGTTTGTTCTCCACTATCCGGACAACACGTGTGTCCCGGGAAAAGCAGCCCAGCATGAAGTCAGCCATGTGTGGCCAGACTCTGAATAGGCATGACGTCACTGCCCCCACCAGAAGGATCACTTGCCATTTCCTCCTCTTCCTCTTCCGCCTCCTCTCCGCCCCATCCGCGCTGAACCAATGGGACGCGCACAGCCTGACTGCTACCCTCGCCGCCAGCATCCTCCTCCTCTTCCACAGCCACCTCCACGTCGTCCTCCTCCTCCTCATCCTCCTCCTCCTGCAACTGCCACGTGAAGCAGACAAAAGTGTGGTCTGACTGTGTAGCTCCGTTGCGTCTCCTCCTACCCCCGTCTCCTCTGCGTGCAATGCGTTCTCCCTTATTGCGATGAGGGATTCTTTAAGGACGCATAGGAGCGGGATGGTTACGCTCACTATAGGTCCTCGCTGCTGACCTTCTTGGTGGACTCCTCAAAGATACGCAGTACATCGCATACGTCTGCCATCCATGGCCACTCGGTTGGCAAACTGAGGGAGCTGAGTTGGAGGCACGCGTGGATTATTAATCTGGTACTTCCATCAATGCTCTCTGCTGCTCACACACCCTGGCCAACATGGAATAGGTGGAATTCCAGCGAGTCGGCAGGTCGCACAACAGCCGATGTTCAGGCAAATGGAGGCGTTGCTGGAGTTTTTTAAGCTAGCAGCAGCTACAGTTGACTTCCGAAAGTGTGCGCACAAGCGCCGCACTTTCACCAGTAGCTCTGCCAGGTTGGGGTAAGGTCTTTAGAAATTTTTGGACTACCAGATTAAAAACGTGGCCAGGCATGGTACGTGATTGAGTTCGGCAAGCTCCAGAGCCGCCACCAGGTTACGGCCGTTATCGCACACGACCATGCCTGGTCCTGCTGCAGCGGCGACAGCCACATCTCCGTCTGCTGCAGTATGGCGTCCCTCACCTCAGGTGCGCTGTGCTTCCTGTCGCCCAAGCTGATGAGCCTAAGCACGGCCTGCTGACGTCTCCCCGCGCCAGTGCTGCAACGCTTCCAGCTAGCGGCTGAGGGCGATGTTAAGGCACAGGAGGAGATGGAGTAGGAGTGGGGGTTTATCAGAACCCATGCTGGCAATCTGGGCGGGGTGGTAGGTAGCCGTCTCTGTTTTGCGACCCCGTCCCCGCCTCCACTACATTCACCCAGTTGCCGTCAAAGAAATGTATCGGTCCCTGGCCACAAGCGCTTGTCCACGCGTCGGTGGTCAAGTGGACCTTTGCGCTGACTGCGTACCTCAGGGCCCGCCTGATGTTACGTGACACGTGCTGGTGCAGGGCGGGGACGGCACTCCGCGGAAAAGTAGTGCGGCTAGGGACGGAATAGCGAGGTGCGGCAGCCGCCATCAGGTCGCGGAAGGCCTGCGTCTCCACAAGCCTAAACGGCAACATCTCCAGGGCCAGCAGTTTGGAGATGTGGCAGTTAAGGCTTGGGCTTGGGGGTGACTCGAGGCGTACTTCCGCCTGCGGTCGAACGCCTGCGAGATGGACAGTTGTTGGGACGAGGAGTGTGAAGGTGCAGGCGAAGAGCGGGGGAAGGGGAGGCTGAAGGAGAAGGCCCCAAAGTAGCCGAGGCAGAGGCAGATGTGGAGGTGTCCTGGCTGGAGGTCTGGACCGCAGTGGCAGCACACAACAAAGGGGAAGAGGCAGTGGCAGCAAGACCGGGCGCAGGTTGTATTGCGTTTGCTCTCTCCCACTCAGCCCAGTGCTTGACTTCCAAGTGACGCCGCATGCCTGAGGTGGTCAGATTGCTCTTCTCAGAGCCCCTACTCAGTTTTGAGTGGCAGAGTGTGCAAACCGCGCTCAGTTTGTCATCCGCACAAACATTAAAAAATCTCCACACCACAGAAGTACGAGGCCTCGATGGGGGAGCTTCGCGCGACTGCCGCTGCTGCCGGGAACAGCTTCGGCCCTGCTGGCTGTGGCCTCACTTCTCTGTCTGGACTGTCCTCTGCCTCTGGACATCCCTCTGCCTGACATCCCTGCCTGGACATCCCTCTGCCTGTGGACATCCCTCTGCCTCTGGACATCCCTCTGCCTCTTGCTGCCTTTTTCGGTGCTGCGCAGACCACCACCTCTCCACTGCTTTCCCCGCTGGACATCACCCCTGGCCAAGTGGGGTCGGTCATTTCGTCATCCACCACCTCTCTCCACTTCCTCACTCTGCTCCTCCTCCTGCCCACTGGACATTCCAACAGCCTCCCTTGATGGCAACTGCGTCTCATCATCATCATCGCTCATGATAACAGATGCTGGTTCAGGGTCCACATCAGCAGGAGATGGCGAAAACTCAAGTGTTTGGGCATCACTACAAACAAATTCCTCTGCTAGCTCCTGGGATTCTTCCGGCACATCTGAAAAAGGACCCGAAAAGAGCTCCTGGGAGGGGTCAATGGTGGGATGACTCTGTTGGCCAGGTGTGGAGGAAGGAGGGTCAGAGTGAGACTGTGTGGATGACTGGCTGGTGGACAACTGTGTGGAAGCGCTATCGGCTATCCATTGCACCACCTGTTCAACCTGCTCAGGCCTCAACAGCGGTGTAACCCGCCCCCTGCTTAACTGTCCCATAAAGGCAGGGATTCTGGATGAGCGGGATCCTGGCTGACCCTCACCAGCACGCATTGTATCCCCACTGGCTTCAACAAGGCCCCCAACAGCATTTCCGCGCCCCCGTCCTCGTCCACGTCCGATTCCGCTAGCCCCCCCGCCGCATTTTTTTTTTTTTACAATATTTTGCCCTTGAACGCACAGGCCCAGACACCCTTTGCAAGAACGCACAGTACAGTTGCCATTAAGGCCTATATATTTATTTTTCAAGGTACACAGCCGTGTTACTAAGTGATCAGACGGTGTGTATGAACACCAGGTTATGAGAAATTACTTTGCAAGAGAACGCACAGTACAGTTGCCAGTTATAAGGCCTATATATTGTATTTTTCAAGGTACACAGCCGTGTATTAAGTGATCAGACGGTGTGTATGAACACCAGGTTATGAAATTACTTTGCAAGAGAACGCACAGTACAGTTGCCATTATAAGGCCTATATATTGTATTTTCAAGGTACACAGCCGTGTGTACTAACTGATCAGACGGTGTGTATGAAACACCAGTTATGAGAAATTACTTTGCAAGAGAACGCACAGTACAGTTGCCAATTATAAGGCCTATATATTGTATTTTCAAGGTACACAGCCGTGTACTAAGTGATCAGACGGTGTGGTATGAACACCAGGTTATGAGAAATTACTTTGCAAGAGAACGCACAGTACAGTTGCCAATTATAAGGCCTATATATATTGTATATTTCAAGGTACACAGCCGTGTACTAAGTGATCAGACGGTGTGTATGAACACCAGTTATGAGAAATTACTTTGCAAGAGAACGCACAGTACAGTTGCCATTATAAGGCCTATATATTGTATTTTTCAAGGTACACAGGCCTTGTATTAAGTGATCAGACGGTGTGTATGAACACCAGGTTATGAGAAATTACTTTGCAAGAGAACGCACAGTACAGTTGCCAAGTTATAAGGCCTATATATTGTATTTTTCAAGGTACACAGCCGTGTACTAAGTGATCAGACGGTGTGTATGAACACCAGTTATGAGAAATTACTTTGCAAGAGAACGCACAGTACAGTTGCCATTATAAGGCCTATATATTGTATTTTCAAGGTACACAGCCTTTATTAAGTGACAGACGGTGTGTATGAACACCATATGAGAAATTACTTTGCAAGAGAACGCCAGTACAGTTGCCAGTTTAAGGCCTATATATTGTATTTTTCAAGGTACACAGCCTTTATTAAGTGATCAGACGGTGTGTATGAACCCAGTTATGAGAAATTACTTTGCAAGAAACGCACAGTACAGTTGCCAGTTATAAGGCTATATATTGTATTTTTCAGGTACACAGCGTGTATTAAGTGATCAGACGTGTGTATGAACACCAGTTATGAGAAATTACTTTGCAAGAGAACGCACAGTACAGTTGCCAGTTTATAAGCCTATATATTGTATTTTCAAGGTACACAGCCTTTTATTAAGTGATCAGACGGTGTTGAACACCAGTTATGAGAAATTACTTTGCAAGAGACGCACAGTACAGTTGCAGTTATAAGGCCTAATTGTATTTTTCAAGTACACAGGCCTTGTATTAAGTGATCAGACGGTATGAACACCAGTTATGAGAATTACTTTGCAAGAGAACGCATCAAGTACAGTTGCCAGTTATAAGGCCTATATATTGTATTTTTCAAGGTACACAGCTTTTAAGTGATCAGACTGTGTATGAACACCAGTTA
>ONZH01006470.1:0-20495 GCA_900303285.1 Rhinella marina | reverse complement strand
TGGCACAATCGGGTTCTGCCTTATGGAAGGTGTTGTCGTGGATCTCCTCCTGGGCGGCAAAGTGGACTCTCCAACCGCCTCCGCCGCACGCGCCACAGCAGATGCTGCAGCCGCCTTACGACAAAGAACCGCCTCACGATGCACAGCTAACTCTGTAGGCGGTAAGGAGAATAAGGGCACTGTCGATGGTTTAAGCGCCTTCAGTTCAGAGCGTGACACCCTGATGTCTGGAGCAGGCGGTGGTTCAGAGAACTCGTCCCCAAAGGCCATCTGGTTCCAGTTGGGACGCAGCTCTTTAGCCATGCTTGCTACTAGCTCAGTGTTCAGCGCTGGTCTAAACTGGTTCAGAGGAGGGTGGAGTACTGAGGGAGGAGTCTTCACTCCCTATACGTGCAAATAGTTAGACCCCGGTGGGCTGGGCTGGTTTTTTCCAGTTCTGAGGGGGTGGTATCTTCACTTTCCCGCTCCTGCGGGGGCGTATCGTCATTTTCCCGCCTCACGCAGAATGCGTACGTTTCGTACTTTCATACATATCGTTAGCGGTCAAAATTTTGCGAAGATTTATGAATAATACGAAGCAAATTCTAAAAAATCCGGATTCGCTTCGGAGGAGAAAATTTCCAAGATTCTATATGAATCTACGAAGCGGCAAATAGATTCGCTCATCTCTAATGCAGACTTAGTTCCAATCTCCTTCTCAAATAAAAAGCCTATATAACAACAGTATTTTACCTGTGACGTCCTAACTCCTCCTCTAACATCCTTGTTAGACTACAGCTACACTGAGTGTAGTGCTACAGCTGCAGTCCAAAGGAATATGCTATGAACTGCTGCTGTCATACAACAGCTACAGCCAGTCATTAGTGCTACAAAAAGTCAGTGCAGCACTAGTCAATGTGTACTCCTTATCATTGCATTATCTCTTCTGCTTTCTATAGTTTGCAGAAACTTATAGAGAGACTGAGAAGTACACTTCCATGTAAATGGGGATTCTAGCAAACATGGCAAATGTTTATGCAGCAGCCACCATAGCCAAGGGGTTTCTGCTGTTTTAACATAGAAACATAGAAAATTGACGGCAGAAAAAGACCACCTGGTCCATCTAGTCTGCCCTTTTATTATTCCTTCATTGTTATCTAAGGATAGATACATGTTTATCCCAGGCATGTTTAAATTCAGTTACTGTGGATTTATCAACCACCTCTGCTGGAAGTTTGTTCCAAGCTTCTACTACTCTTTCAGTGAAATAATATTTTCTAATGTTGTTCTTGATTTTTCCCCCAACTAACCTCAGATTGTACCCCCTTGTTCTTGTATTCAGTTTCTTATTAATAACCCTTCCCTTCTGAACTTTATTCAGGCATTTAACATATTTAAAGGTTTCAATCATGCCCCCCCCTTTCTCTTCTTTCCTCCAGACTATTCATATTAAGAACTCTGAGTCTTTCTTGATAAGTTTTATGCTTTAGACCTTCCACCATTTTTGTAGCTCTTCTTTGGACCCATTCTATTTTATCAATATCCTTTTGCAGGTGAGGTCTCCAGAATTGAAGACAGTATTCCAGATGTGGTCTCACTAGAGCTCTATACAGAGGGATCACAATCTCCCTCTTTCTGCTTGTTATACCTCTAGCTATGCAGCCAAGCATACAATTTGCTTTCCCTACCGCCTGGTTGCTTTGGTTACTCATTTTGAGGCTGTCAGAGATGACCCCCAAATCCTTCTCTTCTGAAGTCTTTGTTAACACAGAACTGCTAATACGATACTCAGCTAGAGGATTTCTTCTCCCCAAGTGCAACGCTATGTCCAGCCATGTTCTGATTATGAAAGTCGCCATATGAAAAAACTGAGCGGAAGTAGTTATTCAGATGGTCAGCGACCGCCTTATCCCCATCTATATACAGATTTTTTCCATTGCTAAGTTTTGTAATGCCGCAGTTTTTCTTCTTCCTGTCACTAATATATCTGAAGAAGGTTTTATTACACTCCTTAACAGATTTGGCCATTTCTTCCTCCTTTGAAGCTTTAGCAGCATTAATAATCTGTTTTGTCTTCTGTATAATTTTATACGCTTCTCTTTCCTCTACACTTCCAGACTCTTTATACCTCATATAGGCAGACTTTTTATCATTCACTATAGCTCTTACCTCTCTAGTAAACCATAGTGGATTTCTCTTTCTTTTCCTTTTGCTAATTTGTCTAACATATAGTCTAGTTGCCTTTAAGAGGACTTCTTAAAATGCCTTCCACTGAGCACTCACTCTTGCTGTTTTATCCCACCCTTTTAATTCTCTCTTTACATATTCCCCCATAACCTCAAACTTGGTCTTCTTAAGATCCAATACTTTGGTTGCAGAATGGGATTTCTCACAGTCAGTTTGGATTTCTAACCACAAACAATGGTGGTCACTGGAACCTAGATTTTCTTCCACCTTCACCTCAGATATCAGATCCCCGTTAGTAAATACTAGATCTAGGATATTTTCATCTCTAGGTGGCGCTTTCACCAACTGTTTTAGGGACATCCCTGTCAGGGCCTCTACTATGTTCCTACTTTTGCATGTGGACGCACAAGGGATATTCCAATCAACATCAGGCATGTTGAAGTCTCCCATAACTACAATATCTCCCTTTACTGCCATTTGGGTAATCTCGTCCACCAGCATAATGTCATGCTCTTCAGATTGCCCTGGAGGCCTATAGATAGCACCTACTCTGGTAACAGATCCCTTTTTGTTTTGCAAGAAGACCCAGAGAGTCTCTGTTGATTTTATGCTATCTTTAACATAAATGGCTACCCCCCCCCCCTTCTCTCTGCCCTATCTTTCCTATACAAAGTGTATCCCGGAATGGCTGTTTCCCAGTCATTGCAATCTCTGAACCATGTCTCTGTTATTACTACCAAGTCCAAATTATCTCTACAAACTATTGAAATTAGCTCGCAGAGCTTGTTGCCTAAGCTGCAAGCATTTGCACACATTACACGAAGAACATTACATTTATCACCAACAACTCCATCTACCTCCCTGACAACATCAACAACATCATCCACCGCACTAATACCAGTATCTAGAGCACCAGCGACCACTTCATCTGCACCAACAACTCCATCTACCTCCCTGACAACATCACCAACATCATCCACCGCACTAACATCAGTATCTAGAGCACCAGCGACCACTGCATCTGCACCAACAACTGTATCTACCACACTAACAGATTGCCGATCAAGAAGCTCAATACCCTGGTTCACCAAACCTGTTCGGGGACAGAAATCATTCTCCTCAATAAAATTCCTTTCCCCTCCATCTAGTTTAAATGCCTGTCGAGAAAACACCTGAACTCTTCTCCAAGTACCTCAGTACCTTTGTGTGACGGGTGCAGACCATCTCTCTTTTACATGTCCATACTACTCCACCTACTAACATTGTGACTAACAAACCCAAAACCTTCATCTTTACACCACTGCCTTAGCCAACCATTGAACTCTATTATACAAAATGCCTTAATATTTTGAGAGTGGGCTGGCAAAATCTCTGAAAAAGTAATGGAATCTGTCATTCTGCTCAGCTCCAGGCTGAGACTTTGAAATTCCATTTTTACCACATCAACATTTTTCTGGGACAAATCGTTTTTACCGAGATGAATAACTAGATCAACTTCAGTCTCCTTTGTTGCAGCCTTAACAATATTTGTGATCCATCTTTTATCCCTGCTTGCAGTAGCACCAGGAAGACATCTCACCTCCTTCAGTCCATCCTCATTCTGACCTAAAGCAACACCTCTAACAATCGAGTCACCTACAAGGAGATACCTTCTCTTCTTTTTCATTCCACTTACTGCCCCTGACTGCTTGGTACAACTTTCTACTTTAGGACTTACAACACCCTGTGCCTGAGTATCCGTGCTTGTATCTGCTGCTATATCACTTTCCAAATCAGACAGGACACCATAGGGATTATACACAGAAATTTCAACAGTATTGTGTTTATGCTCCACAACTCTTAACCTCCCAGAGCCAACTGTCTTCCACACAGCCCTTCTTCTCATGGACCTTTGGGGAAGCGGTGGCGGATTACAGGGCTGCTTGACAGCACTCCCTGGCTGGGACAGATTCACAGATTGCAGGCTACACACTAAAGACCGCAGCCTAGAAATTTCACCATATAAAGTGGACAATTGCATACATAATGGACAATACCCCAAACTCCAAAGAGTACTACAGAACACAACAGCCAGGCAACTGTTACACTGCAGATGATTAAACCGCAGATGTCCGGAGCTGATGTGGTCAAATGTGATCACAACATCTGAGAGTGATTGTGTGCTCCTGGACCTGGAATGCCTTCCCCTTTCTGTGAATGTAAAAAAATGTTCCTTACTGACAATACTCCAAACCACTTGATCCTGGCAAATGTGTGGCTATATGCACTGCATTTATGTCCAGTTAGCCATTTGGCTATTAAATGTCACTTTTCCCATGTGCCATCATTGTATTCTAAAACTCAACCTTCATGTACATATTCAAACATAAAAGGGATTAGTTTAAACATATCTGAGCAGACTAGCGCTAGACTGCTGCTGATGGTTTGTCCTACCAAGCTAAAATGGGGTGAAGTGGTGTGCACTCCCACTCTACCGTTCACAAGCGCAGTGGATGCCATTTTCTTAATTCCCGGAGAACCCTTTTAAATCATGTTTTATGTTAAACATGTTTTTAAATAATTTTGGGTGATGTTATTTTTATTTTTCAATGTGAATATTTGCATTTTTTGTACTGGCTACTAAGAATAGTAGGAGCCGGGGCGTGGCTAGCAGCGGCGCTGTGAGGAAGAAATCCTGAACAGCTCTGTACCGCGGTCTTCTATCTATTACCATCCTCGGTCTCCTGGAGAATTTCACCACCCGAATCTTTCAGCCTGACACCCTATACATCACCAGCTGCAACCAGCACCAGGTCCGGTCCTCAGTGAACCTGCAAAGATCCAGTTGGGGCCTACCCTGCGGCCTAAAGCCTCGGCCTCGATTTTCCGGAGCCCAACGGGACCCGGAAACGCACTGCTTGCTTCCATTGGCAGCGAGGAGCCCCGGCATAGAGACACAAGCCTGGAGGTGTTATTAGGGGAGAGCAGCCTACAATACCCACCAGAGCTGAGAGAATCTGAGCCTTCCAAGACTCCGGCCACGTTCGCCATCTTCAGACCTGTTTGCTATAGGGGCCGACGGAGAGGGAAATCATCAATCGAGACATTCCACCATCAATTACGGTAACTTACCCCCACAGCTCGCCGATCCTCTGCTGTGAGTTTGAATCCATTTGTTGGGAACTCTCTCTCTGTGCAGCTCCAGCCACTCGGCAGTGTTGGCTGAACTGGTGGTGCATTAATTCTCCTCCTGGTAGGAAGGACAGACCATCATAAGGGGTTTTATTTTCTTTAAGTTTTCTATACCTAAGTTTTATTCCCTCCTGCACTTTCCCTCTCTGCATTCTTTCTGCAATTTTACAACAAGCTGCTCGTTTTGGACACAAGCCCTCATGTAATGTGAGTCTGCCCCACCTGCCCCATCTCTTTACCACAATTTTGCTCTTCTTGTCATTATGGTAAAATACGGCAATAATAAGGGGAAAGGAGCTACTGAAAAATTGGGAGGATTTAAAGGAGACATGGACAAATTCATGAAAAAAACGCATCAACCCCACAAAAACAGGGCACAGCTCCAAGAGCCCACTCCCCTGCCAAAGCATTGGGACCTTCTTCTAGGGAGGATTCAGGGGACGAATTACCTAGTGACCCTGAACAGCTGTCACAACCTGATCTTCCCCTTTCCAGAGCATTTTTACAAAAAGCCCTGGACAAAGCCCTTACGAGAGCATTACAACCCCTCTCAGATGACCTAAGTGACATTAAACAGGACCTTAAAATGTTAGGTCACAGAGTGGAATCCCTAGAAAATTTCCAATCAGCAATCTGTGACCATAAAATAGCTACAGTGGATAACTTCCAAAAGTGCCAGATGTACTTGAACACTTTGTTTGACTACATTGAAGACCAGGACCAGGGGCGTAGCTATAGGGGGTGCAGAGGTAGCAGAGGGCCCAGGAGCCTGAGGGGGCCCAAAGACCCTTCTGCTGCATAAGAAGATACAAAAAGCACTGAGGGAAGGGGGCCCAAGCTGAACTCTTGCACCAGGGCCCATGAGCCATTAGCTACGCCCCTGACCAGGACAATCGTGGCAGGAGGAACAACCTCCGGCTCAAGGGTATTCCTGAAACCATTGCACAAGACTCCCTTCTGTCTACTGTTCAAGAAATATTTGTGACAGTCTTAGGGGAGGATAACTCAGACAGAATTGCCATTGAAAGAGTACATAGATTATTGAGGCCAAAACCTAAACCACAAGAGCCCCCAAGAGACGTCATTTGCCGCCTAATGGACTTTAGGGTGAAAGAAGCAATCTTGCGCCAACATAGAGATGGTGGCACATATCTCATAGACAGCCAAGAGATGCATATCTTCCAAGATCTAGCCCCTCTCACCCTGAGGAAAAGAAGGGCTCTCAAACCAATTACGGAATCCCTTAGGTCTAGGAAGGTTCCCTACAAATGGCTCTTTCCGTTTGGCCTGCAAACCTCCTTTGAAGGCAATAGATATACAATAAGATCTAGGGAAGATGCGCTTAAGCTACTAGATGCCTTGGGAATACCACAGACGGAATTGGAGGACTGGGCCCAAGTCAAAGATCTTTCGGATATGCTGTGTGTTCCTACTCCCACCGCCTGGGAATCTACTCACCATGAAAAATCCACCAGGATGAGAAGGCGTTTGGGAAAACTTACGCCAAAGCGTCTGCGCACTGAGAATGCTTGATATACTAGTAGTCACATCCAGTTGCTTATCTTTATAGTTCTCCACATACTAAAGCTAATTATTTAGTTTTTACACTGTTTTCTACAATTATTGGGGTCTACTTAGCAGAACCCATATGACAAGTTACTATCTCATTGTATTTTATTTTAATGGTATCGAGAGGGACGTGATGATGTCAGTTGACAGCTCACTCCTTTTTCTGATATCAGCTCCTCTTGCCTTGTTTTACAGATTTCTCTGTTTACTTGGTTTGAAAGCTTTTGTAGTATTTTAACCTTTATGCTACTCTTTTTTCTGTTCTCAGTTATCCCCTTCTTTCCCTCTGACTTTCCCACCCCCTCCTTCCCTTCACTTACTTATATAGGTAGGTCCAGTGAACCGGAGACTTCACGTCGCCTGGGAATATATCCATTCGAGTCCCTGCTGGTGTTCATCTCTAACAACAATGGCTGACATTACCGTGATGTCGTATAACGTACGTGGTGTCAATTCTCCTGCCAAAAGAGGTCAGATTATGGCATATATGAAAAAGACACATATTGACATTTGTTTATTGCAGGAGACCCATTTTAAAAGGGGTCACATCCCTTCAATGAACAAATCTTATTTCTCACAGTGGTTCCATAGCCCCTCGTCCTCAGGGGCATCATGCGGTGTTAGTATTGAAATCAGTAGACACACCCCTTTTACTATTACTTCACAGATGTCAGACGAAGAGGGGAGATATATTTTCATGAAGGGCCTTATTGCAAATCAAACTATAACTGTAGGCAACATTTATGCACCAAACTCAAATCAAGTTCCCTGGTTAATCAACATGCTCAAATCCTTCTCAGACTTCGCTGAGGGACTGACAATCTTGGGAGGTGATTTTAATGTTGCCTTGGATCCTATTAAGGACTCCTCATCAGGACACTCCTCCCTTTCCTTTAAAATATTAAGTAAACTTAAATTCACACTAAACAATCTGGACTTCAGAGATATCTGGAGATTCTTTAATCCTCAAAGGAAAGATTTCACTCACTTCTCTTCTCCACACCAATCATACAGACGCCTTGATTACTTTCCAAAACTACTCTGACCCTAGAATACTTACTCATATTTTCTCGGATCACTCCCCGATTACAGTACAAATGCGCATTAGGTCCTTGCAGAAACAAATTCCCACTTGGAAAATCAACGATACCATTCTCAAACTACCACAACACTGCAATGAATTGAAGGAAAATCTTTCAGAATTTTTCAAATAAATGACTTACAAGAAATCCCTATATCTGTCTTGTGGGAATCTCACAAGGCCTTCTTTAGAGGAGAATTCATCTCTCTAGCCACTCACGTTAAGAAAGCTCGTGATAAACAAGTTTGTGACCTTCTACAACAAATAGCTTCATTAGAGAAAACTAAGAAAAGGTCTAAAGCATTAGCCAATACACAACTACTCTCGACATTACAATCTGAGTTGAAGAATATCCTGAATTTGCAGTCAGCAAAGGCATACCTCGCTACCCAACACAAATTCTACGCCCACGGCGATAAACCTGCAAAGTTTAAGATAGCCCAAATCAAAGCTAGAAAGAATAAATCTTATATACCGGTAATTCAGTCTTCCGACAACACTAAACATTACACAACACCCGCCATTGCTGACGCATTTAAGGAATTCTACTCGAAACTCTATAATCTGAACACAGCTGATTCCCTCGTGGACAGGGCCAATAAACAAAGCATAACCAAGCAATTTCTAGAATCTATCGACCTCCCGCATATTACACAGTCACAAGCGGAGGACTTGTGTAAGCCCTTTACATCAGATGAAATTCTTAC
Organism: Rhinella marina; assembly: GCA_900303285.1. Classification (NCBI taxonomy): domain Eukaryota; kingdom Metazoa; phylum Chordata; class Amphibia; order Anura; family Bufonidae; genus Rhinella; species Rhinella marina. The sequence goes on along the minus strand of ONZH01006470.1, from coordinate 11,801 downwards.
TGCCCTTAAATCCTTACCTAAAAATAAATGCCCAGGGCCGGATGGACTGACGCCATATTACTATCTTACCTTTCAAGATATTATTTTACCATTTATGACCAAACTCTTTAATTCGGAATTAGATGGCACCCCCTTTCACCCCCAATCGCTAATGGCCCATATATCTATTATACCTAAGGAGGGGAAGGACACCGCTCAATGTGGCAGCTACCGGCCAATCTCCCTCTTAAACTCAGATCTTAAAATCTTTGCCCTTCTGCTTGCAAATAGACTTAAACCATTACTTTCAGAACTGATTGACCCAGACCAAGCTGGATTCATTCCCTCAAGAGAGGGGAAGAACAACACATATAGAATGCTACAATTGATGTGCTTTGCCAAATCTAAGAATATCCCATCTGTGCTATTAGGCACAGATGCGGAAAAAGCTTTTGATCGGGTTGACTGGTCATTTATGAGACAAGCTCTCTCAGCTTTCCAGATCCCGAGTCAATTTATTGATGCAATTTTTACAATGTACTCAGGTCCAACAGCTCGGATAATGATTAATGGTCTATTCTCGCAACCTTTTAACATTCTAAACGGCACAAGACAGGGATGCCCACTCTCCCCGCTTCTTTTCGTCCTTACGATTGAGACTCTTCTTCAAAAGATACGCTCATGTCCGGATATACATGGCATATACTGTGGTGGGAGGGAACACAAGGTCGTAGCTTTCGCGGACGATCTCCTCTTTATCTTGCGAGACCCTGCCCATTCTTTAGCCCATCTCCAACCCATTTTTGCAATGTTTGGTCTGATTTCGGGTTTTAAAATTAATATGTCTAAATCTCAAATACTCAACATTTCACTCCCATCAAAAATAGCATCTCAAATACGAACCCAAACGCCATTTGACTGGTCGTTACCCACATTGAAATATTTAGGTATTAACATCTCACCCTGCCTGACGGATCTCTTCAAATTGAATTACACTCCCCTCTTGAAAGACATAAGACACTCACTCCAAAATTCGGACTTACCTTTTTCCTCTTGGATTGGAAGGAAAAACATGATATCCAGCCTCATAGTTCCAAAACTGACATACATGTTTCAGACCTTACCAATAAATATTCCGTCTTCTTATTTTAGAGAGATCAAACAGGCCTTTCTTTCTTTTATTTGGAAGCAAAAAAGACCACGTACGGCTTATTCTACCTTAATCAGATCTAGATCACCAGGTGGTCTGGGTCTCCCTGATGTTAGGGCCTACTACGATGTTGTCCATTTAAGCAGAATAGTTAATTGGCTACGCCAACCTAAACAAAAATACTGGGTCCAGATAGAAGAGGATCTTATATCAAACTCCCTTAGACGCTTAACCTTATGGGAACAACCCCCTAGTCATTCGAAACATTACCCGGGTCTCTTCACCAAATCCACCCTACTTACCTGGCAAAAATACAATGCAATACACAAATTTACCTCAGAGGGTTCCCCTTTATTACAAATAAGAGATGTAACGGATTTGTGCAAATAGGGTGTGTGATATGCCTATTAGCTCCCTTCTTCCAGGGGGACTGATTCCAACTCTTGAAGAAGCCAGGAATATTCTTCAACTCCCCACACTTGATTTCCTTTCTTTCTCTTTATTACAACGCTCTCTTAAGATATTTATTAAATCTCATGATAACACTACCTCCCAGTCAAAGTTTGAAACTTTCATTCTTCAGAGTAGAGCACCTAAAAAACTCCTATCTTACTTCTACCACACTCTTTTGCATGCTCAGATGGACACCATAGGTAACCCCTCTTATATTAAAGCATGGGAAAAAGACTTGAACGTGTCTTTTACGGACCACATGCTGGAAGTGTGACTCAGATATAGGCTCTTATTTCCATATGTGGTGGACCTGCAGCAAAGTCGTGCCCTTCTGGTCAGAGCTTACGTCTAAGATCAACTCTATTTGCAACAAAACATTGAGCATGTCACTTGAGATCTTTCTTTTACTACTCATACCAAATAACTACCCCCTTTTCACTAGATTGCTCCTTTGTTCCCTATTGACCTTGGCTAGGCTACTTCTTGCTTCATCATGGAAGTCCCCAGTGTCACCCCCCATTTGTAAATGGATAGCCAAGGTGGACCAAATATACAGGCTAGAGGAGATCTCATATTGGGAATTTAGGAATCATGAGAGATTTGAAGCAATTTGGCAACCCTGGATTGCTTATAAGAATCGTAGAACAGATCTGACCAGTCACCAGTAGTTTTTTCGAACTTCCTCCTCAATTTAATACACCACTGATATGACAATCTTTATATCGCCTTAGTTGTCTTTGATATTTGAGGTCACGGAAGGTTTCTTCTTAGTACCCTGCCACTAATTCTCTGAGTGTTGAAAGTTTGACGGACATTACTCCATTCCTTTCTTATTTTAGACCATACCAATATATCTTTCCCTCCCCCTTTCTTCCCTGTATCCCCCCCCTCCCCTCCCCCACTTTCTTCTGTTTACTCTTGTTTGCACTTGAAACTGGAAATTCCATGATCTAGATACTGGCGGTGAATATTAACTTTTCCACAACACGTTTGGTTTAGGTCAGGTTATAATTGTTTCATTCAGAAAATAACAATGAAAATAACTAAATCTATCTCAGCATATGTGACTGATTCGTGACACTGATGTGGATTTTGATCTCATTTTCGTACTTTTGTAATGCTTTACTGTATTCCATGTGCACTAATTGTACTTTTGACATTTGTCACTATATACAACGTCCTGCGTGGCGTTCATGTTGTCACTTTATGCCTTAATGTTTGCTTTTCCATGTCAATTGTCTGTTTCTAGTCACCTTGATTTATCTAATAAAAAGACAATTTGAAAGAAAGAATAGTAGGAGCCATTTGTTTGTCTGTATAGATCACTTTACTGAAGTTTTTGTTTACCTGTCATTCTAATCCTGGCTGTAATGATATCACCTCACAGGAAACCCAGACTCACCATTCACAGTAGGTGATTGTCATAGCTTATCTATTCTTTCCTTGTACAATGACTCTCTGTACAGGACACAGAGCATGCCTAGAAGACTCTTCCTTAAAATTCAATGAGGTCACCTCCAGACCTTGTGTCTATTTCACCAAAATTAAAAGTAAATTAATAAAAAAAATAAAATAAACATAGACATTGTTATGTCTGCAAATGCCCATACTGTTAAAATATAAAAATATTGATACCATATGGTGAACAGTGCAAAGAGAAACAATCTAACTGGCTGATTCATAATTTTTTCCTCACTTTTCTGTAGCTCACCCAAAAAAGTGAATAAAAAGTAGTCAAATAGAAGTCATACATACTCCAAAATGGTATCAATAAAAACTACAGATTGTCATACCATAAAACAGCCCTCACAGAGCTCCCTAGACATAACTATGGCACGTACATGCCAATGAAAAGAGATTAGTTTTTTTCAAAGTTTTTTTCAGTATTAAAACACAATAAAAACTATGTAAATGTGACATTGTTGTAATCATACTGACACATAGAATGAAGGTAACAGGCTAGTTTTATCACATAGGGAATGGTGTAAAAGAAAAACCTATAAAACTAGGGCAGATTTGTATTTTTTTTTAATTCCACCATTTTTTTCAGCTTCATACTACATCATATGCAATATTAAGTGATGCCATTAGAAAGTAGAACTTAACCCACAAAAACAAGCCCTCATATGGCTATATGGATGGAAAAATAAAAAAAAGTCATGATTTCAGACTGGGAGTAAAAAACAAGGTGCAAAAACAGCAAATAGTCCAGTCCTGAAAAGGTTAAACGGGCATAATTCTTTCAAGAAATGATGGATGGTATTACTATTTGTAGAAGTGTATAAATATGACATTATGGTGCTTCAATAAATTCACAAGTAACACTCAGGAGTTCTAGGAAAGAAAACCCTGGTTGCTAGCATAAACAATCTAAGCTTAAAAATAGATTACAGAAGCAGCCTCATGTTATTTTAAGATGTCTTTGGACAAATGGAATCCTTCAGAATGATTTACTGCGTCTGCCACTTGTCCCCAGGTTTCTCAAACATGAAGATGATCTGAATCTGCCGCCATGCTGTTAAAATGATGCATTGGCCCACCAGCCTTCTGAAATGATCAAGTATTATTGCAGTCTCTTAAAAGTTGGCCACTGAGATAATTTGGCTGGTGTTGGAGCAAGTAAGTACTATGACCCCTGCAGCTAAACTTTCATTGAATAAATATGGCATGCTGCTGCTTTTGTTCTCCCTGTATATAAAAGAGCAATTAATGTGTCAAAAAGAAAAATCACAAAGAGTGCAAATTTTTTCAATAAAAATGGTAATTCAACATTCACTTTGCGTCTTAGGAGTTATTGTACATTTTATTCCTCTAAAACATACTGTACTGCACATTTCCAGGATTTTTTTATTTTTTTTTATCACAACACAGCAATCACATGAAGTGCTGCATTTTATAATGCCAGTAATAAAGAAAATACAAGATACTTATTGCTTGAAAGATGTCAGATTTTCCAGCCTCATATCTGGACCCCATAGGTAGAATAAGGATTACACTGAATGAAGGATATGGCATCATATGTGCCAAATTAAACCATCTCAAACTTAGAATCAAATGTAGCAATATATTCTTCACTTGATCAAAACAAACATTCACATAATCTCTTAATATTATAAAAATATAGCCCTCATATGGCTATATGGATGGAAAAATAAAAAAAGTCATGATTTCAGACTGGGAGTAAAAAACAAGGTGCAAAAACAGCAAATAGTCCAGTCCTGAAAAGGTTAAACGGGCATAATTCTTTCAAGAAATGATGGATGGTATTACTATTTGTAGAAGTGTATAAATATGACATTATGGTGCTTCAATAAATTCACAAGTAACACTCAGGAGTTCTAGGAAAGAAAACCCTGGTTGCTAGCATAAACAATCTAAGCTTAAAAATAGATTACAGAAGCAGCCTCATGTTATTTTAAGACGTCTTTGGACAAATGGAATCCTTGAGAATGATTTACTGCGTCTGCCACTTGTCCCCAGGTTTCTCAAACATGAAGATGATCTGAATCTGCCGCCATGCTGTTAAAATGATGCATTGGCCCACCAGCCTTCTGAAATGATCAAGTATTATTGCAGTCTCTTAAAAGTTGGCCACTGAGATAATTTGGCTGGTGTTGGAGCAAGTAAGTACTATGACCCCTGCAGCTAAACTTTCATTGAATAAATATGGCATGCTGCTGCTTTTGTTCTCCCTGTATATAAAAGAGCAATTAATGTGTCAAAAAGAAAAATCACAAAGAGTGCAAATTTTTTCAATAAAAATGGTAATTCAACATTCACTTTGCGTCTTAGGAGTTATTGTACATTTTATTCCTCTAAAACATACTGTACTGCACATTTCCAGGATTTTTTTATTTTTTTTATCACAACACAGCAATCACATGAAGTGCTGCATTTTATAATGCCAGTAATAAAGAAAATACAAGATACTTATTGCTTGAAAGATGTCAGATTTTCCAGCCTCATATCTGGATCCCATAGGTAGAATAAGGATTACACTGAATGAAGGATATGGCATCATATGTGCCAAATTAAACCATCTCAAACTTAGAATCAAATGTAGCAATATATTCTTCACTTGATCAAAACAAACAAAACAAACATTCACATAATCTCTTAATATTATAAAAATGAGTTTCTGTCTGTCTGTCTGTTCTCTATGCGAGACCAAACTACTGGACCGATTTTCACCAAATTCGGCACACAGGTACATCAGGTGTCCGTGAACGTTTTAGACCAGGTCTCATCTCTATATGACGTACCGTTCCCGAGATATTCCCAAAATATGATCTCCTTTAGCCAATATTAGCCTGGGAGCTTAGGTTTTAAACCCCCATCTGCCATTCTCTGCACAGACACACACAGGGAGGGCAGGTTTCCATAACAACACAGCCAGGTAATTAGCAGCCAGCTGAGGAGCTCAGGTAATAACCCAGCCATTTCTATTCACTGACACTGTTAAAGGTATTCCGGTTACCATAAATATAACTTATGTTTTAGACTAATTTTAGACTAAGACAGTTCAGTAGTAATAAAAGATGTTTTCTTCCACTGCTACCCATTGCGTGTCCCTATAAATAAGCATGGTATCGACCTTTAATTCAGGCCACCCTAAAAGAAGTAATTAAAACCCCCGCCCCAGGTCTCACTAAGACACGCCCCCGACTCCGTCACGCCACACCCCCTCCCACTCCGCAGCCAACAGGGATTGAAAAAATAAAGGTAAAAATCAACTTCTGTCAGCTGCAGGGATGGGTGGGAGGTTGACTTTCTTTCTGCAGTGGCACACAGAAACATTAAATGAAATAGATTAAATACACCCGTGCGAAGCATCTTGATAAGCCACGTCCCTGACTCTGTCAGGCCATGCCCCCTCCCACTCCGCAGCCAACGGGGATTGAAAAAATGAAGGTAAAAATAAACTTCTGTTAGCTGCAGGGGTGGGAGGGTGAATTTCTCTCTGCCATGGCACACAAAAATTTTAGATGAAATAGACTAATTTTAGACTACAATCGTTCAGTAGTAATAAAAGATGTTTTTTTCCACTGCTACCCATTGCGTGTCCTCATAAATTACCATGGCATCGACCTGTAATTCACGCCACCCTCAAATGAAGGACTTAAAACCCCCGCCCCAGGTCTCGCTAAACCACGCCCCTGACTCTGTCAGACCACGCCCCCTCCCGCTCCGCAGCCAACGGGGATTGGAAAAATGAAGGTAAAAATCAACTTCTGTTAGCTGCAGGGGTGGGAGGGTGAATTTCTCTCTGCAATGACATACAGAAACATTAAATGAAATAGACTAATTTTTGACTACGACCGTTCAGTAATAATAAAAGATGTTTTCTTCCATTGCTACCCATTGAGTGTCCTCATAAATTACCATGGTATCGACCTTTAATTCAGACCACCCTCAAAAGAAGGACTTAAAAGCAATCCCCCCAAGGTCCCGTTAAACCACGCCCCCGGTCAGGTCACGCCCCCTCCCACTCCGCAGCCAATGGGGATTGAAAAAAATAAAGGTAAAAATCAACTTCTGTCAGCTGCAGGAATGGGTGGGAGGGAGACTTTCTCTCTGCAACGACACACAGAAACATTAAATGAAATAGATGAAATATACCCAGGCAAAGCCGGGTCCCAACTACCATACACACGGTCACATGTCTTCAGGCCACGCCCACTCCCACTCCGTCCCACTCCGCAGCCAATGAGGATTGAAAAAATGAAGGTAAAAATCTACTTCTGTCAGCTGCATTGACTTTCTCTCTGCAGCGACACACAGAAACATTAAATGAAATAGATGAAATATACCCAGGCGAAGCCTGGTCTTTCTGCTAGTCTTTTATAAAATATAATGCTTACTGGTTTTTGACAGCTGACTTTGCATTAATCTTTATAATGATACATTTGTTCAGAAATTTGCTTTGTCAAAAGACGTCAATCGAATGAGATGTATCCAAACATGATGCAAGGAACAATGAAAAAAACAAACAAACAAACAAAAAGAAACACTTTAACCCCTTCGCGACCAGCGCCGTACATGTACGGCGCTGGGGCGATGCGGGCACATGGCGCCCGCTTGCAGGTGCGGCGGGCGTCATGGCCGGCAAGTCTCTGCTGTTTCTAACAGCAGAGACTTGCCGCTACCTACTGTGTCGGCGGCGTCTTCCGGGGTGACTAGATGCCGTGATCACACGTGATCACGGCATCTAGTTGCGTCTAAACCCGGAAGCGTTCGCTTCCGGGTGGTGTACAGACACCCCGTGTGGCCAATCGGGGTGTCTGTACGCCATATGAAAACTGTAATCCTCGCTGGTGAGGATTACAGTTTTCAAACTGCAATTCTTATTCTGGCCACTAGATGGCAGGCCAGGATAAGAAATGAGCAATTCATGGTTTTCTGAGTCTATAAAACCCAGAATTGCTCATAAAGAAAAAAAAAAAGCCACAATATATAAGCCCATATTTGAGCTTTCTAATAGTAAAAAAAAAATTTAAAAAAAATGTTAAAAAATATATAAAAATAAAAAAGATGTAAAAGTTCAAATCACCCCCCTTTCCGTATAAGTAAAAAATAAATACCTAAATAACAATAAATATAGACATCATGGGTATCACCGTGACCGAAAACGCCCGTACTTTTGAAATAAAAAAAAAAATTCCAATACGGCGAATTGTGTGGCGGAAAAAAGCGTCCAAATGGCGATTTGCTGTTTTTTGTCGCTTTTTTTTTCTAAAAAAAATTAAATAAAAAGTGATCAAAAAGTCATACACACCCCAGAATGGTATCAATAAAAACTTCAGATCGTCCCGCAAAAAATGAGCCCCCATACAGCTCTGTACACAAAAATACCAAAAAGTTATAGGGGTCAAGATTTGACAAGGAAAAAAAAAAAAAAAAGGGCAACTTTCTAATTATTTTATCACTATGAAAACGCAGGAAAAACTATACATATTAGGTATTGCCGGATTCGTACTGACCAGTAGAATGAAAGTAACGGATCAGTTTTAATGCACATCGAACGCTGTAAATAAGAAACCCGTAGAACTGTAGCGGAATAGCGTTTTCTTTGCAATTTCACCCGGTTTGGATTTTTTTTCCCGCTTCCCACTACACCGTATGCAATATTAAATGGTGGCGTTGGAAAGTACAACTTGTCCCGCAAAAAACAAGCCCTCATACAGCTATGTGAACAGAAAAATAAAAGAGTTATGGCTGTTTGAAGGCAGGGAGCGCAAAACGAAAATGCAGAACCGAAAAAAGCTCCGGTCGCGAAGGGGTTAAAAGACACTTTAATGAGTTACTGTACTTTCACACACTGTCATTGCATTTAATACAGAATGGTGCAACTAACAAATTTCTAAATCACTTCATTTTAAAAATATGTTTGTCTCCATCTGGAAAAAACCTGTAAAGTCATGGCCACTAGGAGCCTCATTTCTAGCTGATTTGCCTTCCAATGCCTGTTGTCATGCAAGATCCATCTATAGTAACAGAGACACAGAAAATGGTTCGCAATGGGGCGCATCAGAACTAGCTGAGACACGAACCCTCCTGTGTGTCTGTAAGTGTGATTTCCCCTCCTTATCTGTTTTATGAACTCCAGAGCTGAAAACAAACATAGTAGAAAGTAAGGGGAAGTTTGTCACAGCAGTACAGTGCTGGCAGATTCCATAGAGAAAGGAGCCACCCCCTGCTTGTGACAGAAATGTATCTTGCTGTGCAGCTAAAACAGAGAATAATTTGGCTGACAAAGGCATTAGAGAACCTCAAATAGACCTGTTCCTTGACAGTTATGATTGTACAAAGAAGCATAGCCATTATGCAAACTTTTTGAAAAAGCAGGTGCATGCATTATTATCAGGGGATGATTATGACTAATTATGCCATGTCCTGGCATCCCCAAGATCAGCTGTTTCAGGGAGCCACTGTGCTCACCAAAGCTATGGTGAGCGATGCAGGCTCCCAGCAGCTTTCCAAAGAAAGTGCCATACATCATATAGTGGCAGTGCTTGGTATTGCAGCTCAGTCCTATTGATTTCTATAGGGATGAACTGCAACTAGGCCATGTGACCAATGTATAGTCATGTCATTTGCCTAGGAAGAGGCTGTGGTGCCGAAGACCTCATGTAACAGCTGATCAGCAGGGGTCCCAAGTGTCGCACCCCAAAATAACTGATACTGATAATCTTTCCTGAGGATAAGTCATAAATATCTTTTCCTAGATAACCCCTTTAACAAAGTCCTTACTTGTGAAAAGTGCCAACTTTTTTTTTACTTGAATTTTTGTTTGTTCAAGAATTGTAACTAAACTGACTTTACTTAATTTTCTTACTTTACTTACTTAGTTTTAACTGTAGTATGAAATAAAATAGAGCCAATGGAATGGGGGAGATAAAGAGAAGGATTTCAGATAAGGATGAATGAGCAGAGTTTGGTCTGAACTTTGCTTTTTTTCGGATGGCAAGCGAACCTGAATCGGTCCGGGTTTGTTTCAGACTAATCCACTATAACAGCACATAGTGCCAATTTAGTGCACATGTCGGTGGGAAAAAAGCACTAGGGAGATAGTAAAAGAGTTGACATAACCTTGAAAAGAAGTGGGGGGAGGGCTCACCATGATTGGCTCACAGGCAGAAAGACAGTCTCGATGAGACAATAAGTTCTGGAGCAGGCAGGGAGGTGCCCTAGCAGAACACCATTCTGTGCTGGGCTATGAAAGAGAGTGATTTTGTGTGACGGTGTCTGCCAGGAAATGAATCTTAGAGAGACAGTGAAAAGTCAATCAGGGACGGTTTAGAAATCAATCAGTCAAGCTTATTGCCAGGGAAAGTGATTAGAGAGGCTAGGATTGTACAATAGAGAGAGGTAGGGCAGCAGACAGGCAGGGTGAGAGGAGACAGACATGTGTCAGAAGTTACTTAAAAGTAACTACCTGCACACAAATATTTTAATTTTTCCCCCCATTTTCATAGAAATTCTTTTTTGTGTAGGGTTCATATATATATATATATATATATATATATATATATATATATATATATATATTTACTGCAGCAATACTCATAGTGTGGCAGCAATCTACCTGTGTGTAGCAAGCCTCTGCAGAGCTAAAAGATGGACAGCCAGGAATACGATGGCACACACCGACACCCTCATCAGCAAAAAAAGGAGATAGTGGAGCAGGTGATTCGAGGCCTGCGCCATCGTTTTAAAATTGTGCGGACCCCGGGCCTGGTCCAATGTAAATGGTCCGATTTGAAATTGAAGTGCCCAGAGCGGCTCATGCAGATCCAGGCTGAAATCAGACAGGGTGAGTAACTAAATATTTGAAAAGTAAAAACATATTAAAAAATTAGTGTACTGTATTGTATATATGCAGGGGCGGATTGGCCATAGACTTTACAGGGAAATTTAATGGTGGGCCAATGCCCAGGGGGCTGCCTGAGCCTTTCTCACGGCCGGCCAGTGGCAGTTTTTGGAGATGTATTTTGTGCTACTGGCAGTATTTTGTGATGGACTGTGATATTTGGCTCTGTTGGGGTAATGTATAATGTGCCATAATATGGTATTGCTGGCCTTATCTTCCATAAATTTTTGGACGACTACAAAACGGGGCCACTTTTAGCTTTTTTTTTCCTGGGCCACTTTACGTTCCCAGTCCGTCCCTGTATATATACCAGTGCCAATAATGAAAACCATATAGAAAGACAACGTGGGCGTGCGTGGTGCGCTGCAGCTTTTTTCTTTCATGCTAGGCCACGTATCTAACTCCAGATACGTACCCCTTCCCAGTAATTTGCCTTAGGCTACTTTCACATATGTGGCGGCGATCCAGCAGGCTGTTCTACAGTATTTGTCCTGCCAATTACCGGAGTTCTTGCCAGATAGCGGTCGGATCAGCGCCGTCCCCCATTATTGTTAATGGGGCTGGCCGTTCTACCATTTGTGTCAGGCAAATGTCGCATCCGGAGAGATCCGGTGGGCTGTTCCAGGCCGTAACAGCCTGCCGGATCGCTAGCGCTAGTATGAAAGTACCCTTAGATATATGCCCCTTCATTGTTAGCGCTTCCTCCTCCTACACACAGAAGCAAAGACGTGCTCAATGCTGCAGCTAATGTGTCTGGAGTGGGCGATTTCAAATATATTCCCACGATAACGATATTAAGAAATTTATCACAATAAATACCCATTTAGAAGAAAAAAAACACTTTGGGCC
>ONZH01006469.1:0-19661 GCA_900303285.1 Rhinella marina | reverse complement strand
CAGTAGTAGAATACCAGCTGCACCACGGTTGGCACCTTTCTAGTCAGCTTCCGCTCTTCACAAGCAACGAGTGGGCATTGATGTCTGACCTCTGTGAGGTGTTACGCAACTTTGATGAATCTACACAGATGTTGAGCGGCGATAATGCCATTATCAGCGTAACTATCCCACTTCTGTGTCTACTAAAAAGTTTGCTGCTCACAATAAAGGCCGATGCTCTGCGTGTGGAAGAGGTGGAAATGGGGGAAGACCCTACACAGAGTGATAGCCAGACCACCCTCGATTCGTCTTCTGAGCGCCAATTGGACCATCTCTTTTGGCGTGGATGTGCTGAAGAGGAGGAAAAGGACAAGGAGGATATTGAGAGTAATGCTCCTGGTGGGGAGAGTGAAGCCTTGTCTGTTGGGACTCTGACACACATGGCTGCCTTTCCTGTGACCCGCGCGTTATATGCATATTAGGCAACACGGATTACTGGTTGTTCACCCTTCTCGACCCCCGCTACAAAGAGAACTTCCCATTTCTCATTCCTGTGGTGGAGAGGACAAGTAAAATGTTGCAATACCAGAAGGCCCTTGTCGAAAAATTGCTCCACAAATTTCCATCTTACAATGCTGGCGGCAGAGTACGTAGCTCCTTGGCCACCCGAGGAGGGGAGACGAGGGGAACACACAGCAGTTTCAACAAAGGCAAGGCGACACTCTCCAAGGCCTGGGACAGTTTTATGACACCCCACCAGCAGCCTCACCCTGATGAGCAGCCTAGTGTCAGAAGGAGGGAAAAGTTTTGGAAGATGGTAAAGGAATACGTAGCTGACCGTGTCAACGTCCTCAGCGATCCCTCTGTGCCGTAATTATTGGGTGTCTAAGCTGGACATGTGGCATGAACTGGCGCTCTATGCCTTGGAGGTGCTGGCCTGCCCTGCCGCCAGCGTTTTGTCTGAGCGGGTATTTAGTGCCGCTGGGGGCATAATTACTGATAAGCGCATCCACCTGTCAACTGACAATGCTGTCAGGTTGACACTTATCAAAATGAACAAGGCCTGGATTGCCCCTGGCTTCTCTACTCCACCAGAGGAAAGCGGCTTAACATGAAGGAAACTTAAATCAGGCTTTTAGGGTGTATTGAATAGACAGTATTATCATGCACCCCTTCTTTTTCTCGTCCTCTTCCTCCTCTTTCTCCATCATATGAAACAGCTTATTAGGCTGCCCTCGAAGTCCACCAGCTGGGCCTGCACCCGAATTTGTTAGCCACTCAGCTCACCAGCTGGGCCTGCAACATAATTTTTGGGCCTGTCAGCTCATCAGCAGGCACTCAACCATAATGTCAGCTTGGCAGCGTGTTACACTGAAACGGTCTGCTCTTCTGCAGAATGTCATATGAAGAATATAATGTTTTCGACGGTCAGCTTGGCATTAGCGTGTCACACGTAAATATTTTTATCGGTCTGCTCTTCTGCAGAATGTCACATTAAGAATATAATGTTTTCGACGGTCAGCTTGGCATTAGCGTGTCACACTTAAATGGTTTTAATGGTCTGCTATTAGCGGAATGTCACATCAAGAATATCATTCTTTTGGACGGTCAGCTCGGAATTAGCGTGTCACACTTGAACATTTTTAACAGTCTGCTCTTCAGCAGAATGTCACATGAAGAATATTATTCTTTTGGTCAGCTTTGCATCAGCTTGCCACCCTTAAATTTGGAACAGTTTGATAAAGTGCGGTGGCAGCAGCATGTGTCCCTTACATTTTTTTTACGGTCAACTCGGCAGCAGAGTGTCGAACTTAAATTTGGGACAGTTTGATAAAGTACGGTGGCAGCAGATTGGAGTCCGATTCCATGTTTCAGAGCTCAAGTATTCAGTCCACCCGGTTTGGTTTGAACACTTGAATTCTTTAAGTAAACGATTCCAGCCCCCAGGACACAGAACGAACAGCATCGGGGAGGCGCCGAGAGGCAGGGGCTTCAACAGGTGGTAGCTCACCTCCCTGCAGACAGCCAACTCGATCCTAAGATCAAACTTCGAGCTTTTTAAGTGCAGCAACTTAGATAAACGCAATAGGACATGGAATTACCGCGGAGAGCGAGAGTGGAACGGCCGGCGTGGCACATGCCACTGGGGGGGCCCCGGCCTCCTGCGGCAGATAGTGAAAAAAGAAACGGTCGTCAGCGACTCTGTGCGGTGGCAGCAGGATGTGTCCATTAAATTTTTTGGACGGTCAGCTCGGCAGCAGAGCGTCACTCTTACATTTTATTGACGGTCTGCGCAGCAGCAGAATGTCAACCTTATTGTTTTTGAGTGTCAGCAGCAGGCCATCAATGATAATTTTTCATGGGCATGTCTAATGCCCTACTTTGTGTATTAAACGGTGTATTGGAGTGCCTGATCCTTGTAATTTTTGGCAGCTCTTTCCCTTAGTGCATAGGCTTTTTTAGTGTCTGAGTTCCACAATTATACCAGAATGTGAATGAGACCCTCCTTTATGTGATATACCTTCAGTATGGGAGTGCCTCATCCGTGTAATTTTTGGCAGCACTTGCGCTTAACGTACAAGTAAATCTATGTTTCCTAACAATATTTCCTGTAAAATCGATGTTATCTTGGGTTTTTTGGGGGTATTTTTGTCATTCCGCAAAAGTGGCGTCATATTCGGCCATCGTCGTTAATAGCAGTGACTTCAGTGTCCAAGATGCATCCAGACATCCTCCCCATGCTGTTCCCTAACCATTTCTGTGGTGTTTCCTCCATTTTCTGATGTTTCCCTATGGACCAGACACCCTCCCCTCATCCGAGCAGTGGATGCCTGGTCTTCTCTCATTGACTTCCATTGTACTAGTGCTCGATCATCACTAATGAATACAGATCTAGTTATACCTAGGCTTGAAACTATGACAAGAGTGCATTCTGTCCCCATTAATGCACAGTTTTTGGATGCTTGTACAGAACAAGCTACTGTTTCTTTTGATATTAACATATGTGTGCGTACAAACGGGACAGGGATCTTCCCCCATAATTTTTGGATGCTTGCTCCCAATAAGCCACAATTTTTTTCCTATAATACAAACTGTGTTAAAACACCATCTGCCTCCAATAAGAGACAGTTTTTGGAAGGTTTCTAATATGAAAAAGCACGACACGTGACAGAACGGTGTGTTTTTAAACATGCTCTTTGTTAGTGCCATCAACCATGTGTGTACCCATAGCTATATATGTCTGTGTCACTCTGACATTATTCAATGTCATTACGTATATCAGATTCCTAGAGCCTTATGAATGGGAAATAGTGTGGTTATAAGGTCATACATGCCATAAAGTTGGTATGGAGAGAGGGTAAGTGGGAAACACATGTTATGTAATCTAGCAAGTGGGAAACACATATTACACTACTTTCCTACAAGGGACAGATGCCCTCATATTCTGTGCTGGAGGGGTGTCTCATGTTTTACTTTTACGAAGACCTCCCTGTGATTTAGTGAATGGGCTACCAGAATTAGCTGCCATCAGAAACACATTTCCAGGTTTTTAGTTGTAATAGTTTTGTTTTATTCAATTTAAGAAGGATATCAAGTAAACTGTGAGGATCTACAGTACATAAAAATGGAGACACAAACGGGAATGTTCACTAAATTGGTGTTATTTTCTGTCAATTACTATGTTCCTCTGCAATCTGCCTTGAGCCACAATTTGAATAAATAGTGCAAAATCCTATTATTGCATGGCTGCAAGGAGTGCGGTATTTATTTTCTAGCGTATTTCATTTATGCATTTATGTGGTGTCCATGCGCATGTTTTGTTTTAATGGTGATATTGATTTTCACATTTTCTTGCCCAATTTTGTTAACTCTTTGTGGTGTTCAGTTTTTCACAATTTTCCTGTATCCCCAAGTTTAAAATGCATGTTTCAAACATAACATGGCTGTACTATGAGGACGAGCCCTGTCCAAATCTCCTAATAGGGCATATGGTTGTCATAGGGAGGCCTGCTGAGGAAATAAAAAAGAAAGCTAGCAGATTTCATATAAAACAAGAGAAAGGGAACAAGAAAGATGGAAATTTGAAATATGGATGTAAATTAAAAGGTATAAATATTACCATAGGAAAAAACAATGCAGTTTCCTGTGGCAGCCATAACAACATTAAAAGTTATCAAGTTATGAAAAAAATATATGGCACTGTAGATCTGATGGGCAGCAATATATAACTAAATTAAGCAAATTTTAGGCATTTCCTCATTTCCCTGGTTCTCTTCTGGCCTTTGTTTACCTGCAGTAACAACAATCTCTGCCCTTCCCCCTACTCTGCAAAGAGAGTGAATACATGTGCTGCCCTGAGTGAAATGTCTGACTGCTGGGATACTCAGCAGCACGTTGTATGTGTAAGTCTACAAGTCCCAGCTGTACAATGACAGTGCTGATACACACAGGATCTTCCCCCTACCTGTTCTTGTGCAATACTCTACAGATCTTTTCCAGTCTGTCAGCTCATGTGCCCAGCATTTGTCTCCTCACAGCCTGCAGCTACTCAGTAAAGTCTTCAGCCCTGAGTCTGTGCTGGCTGAAGGGGTTAAATCTTATCTGAAAGAATCGAGGGAGAAAGCAGCAGCAGCAGCCAGCAGTGCAGGGACGTGGCCTGCACAATGACATCTTGTGTAAAGACTCTTATCTGATATATCAGGCTTGTGCACAAAACATCAGCAGAGCACGGAGAGAAGCTGACATCAGAGGTAATGTGACCCTCAGTGAAATCTGAGAAAGGGGCCACTGAAGTTAAAGTAAGTGCATTGAAAAAACATTACATTTGCCTAGTTAGAAACACACAAAGGACAAAAAATAACTTGAACCCCTTTAACTTTCCAACATTTTTTTACAAAGTTGAGTCTTTTAACTTTGTTGGATTTTTTAATACTGCGTTACAAAGCCTATAAATAAAAAAAGTGAAGTTGCAATGAAATTCTCTAAATTGGAAGCAATAAATCACAATTTAAATAATATTGTAGTTGTATTTACGCTGTCAAATTATAACAGCAGATTTTGCAAACACTATAATTAACAACTAAATAGTTACAGTATATGTGCCGGTAAATTATTAGTATTTTTTTTATTTTTAAATTATTTTTTGTGCTAGTAAACAACTTTTTGGTAATTTTTCTTAATTCACTTTTGTGCTTCGTTTCAGATTTAAAAATTTTTCTGTGCAAAAATATGTGTGTTAATGTAGTTCAGACAAACAAGGACTACAAGTAGCAGAACACTGCCATGCACAAAGACACATGGAAGCATGAATAAATGTAAATGACATTACTGCTATTCTTCGTAAATGAAAATTAGAAGCTATTTGTGCCCACTTTTGTTGTGTCAGGCCCATCTACCAGTGACAGAGTGACTTCTGCTGGGGCTACACTAAGAGACTTGCCTCTCCTGGGCTTTTGGCCTACAAAATTTCAGGGCAATGTAGAATCCAGCTGTATTATACTCTGATTAAGCCCTGGGCAGATGGGCAGGAGTGCATGGTCAAAAATGAGGCAGCCACTTTCCCAAATGTAGCTGCCTCGTTTGAACCATGCACTCCTGCTCATCTGCCCAGGGCTTTTAATTAGATTGTGATATAGCTGGATTCTGCATTGTCCTGAAATTTTGTAGGTCAAAAGCCCAGGAGAGGAAAGTCTCTTAGTGTAGGTCCCATCTGTTAAAAGCCTCCTTGTCGCTGGTAGATGGGCCCGACATAATTATGATAAAAAATGTGCTCAAAGAGCTTCTAATTTTCATATAGTGAGTATAGCAGTGATGCAATTTACATTTATTCATGTTTCTAGTGTTTGCATGTGTCTTGTACATGGCAGTGTGTTGCTACTTAGCCGGCTTTCTGTAATTCTTGTTTGCTTTTACATTGCAGCCATAGTAGTGTTCACCTGAACCCTTTTTTTCATATTGGGGGTACTAGTCTACCTTTATTTATTTATTATTATTATTTTGCATATGTATAGTTTGGAGACAATCCTTATGGGCACTGTAATAGCTGCCAGGAGTAATTGTCACTAACATTGGACTGGAGACCAGGATATTTCAGATACAGCTGAATAGAAACCTTAAAGGGGTAGTGTCACTTTAGCAAATAGCATTTATTATGTTGTGGAAGTCAATACAAGGCACTTACTAATGTTTTATGATTGTCCATACTGTCTCCTTTGCTGGCTGGATTCATTTTTCCATCACATTATACATTGCTCATTGCTTTTATGAATACCCCTTTAGCTGGCAGTGCCAAATTTAAGTAGAGGTGCCACCTGTCTAAATCTATTCTAGTTCCCTTGCAGGCATATATTTAGACCATTTCTACGTCTAAAACTGTCATACAAAATGATAAATAAGACAACTTGCTGGCCCTCCCCCTTTCCCGCCCCCTCACTTAGACCTGGTGAGAGCGGGTAAAAGTTGCACATTGTGGCGCAAATAACCTTTATGCGGCAATCTGCGACAGATATCCACCAAAAAGTGGTGTAAATGACCCCCATTGCTTTTAGTGGCGGTCTTCTGTACTATTGCATTTGTTTTCACACTTGTTTTTTTGCAGTAGAACCACCAGCTCCAGATGATAGCTGAAGGTCTATGAGAAATATGAAATGCATGTTGTACAAACTTACTTTTCCTCCTGCTGTTTTTGTTAATTGAGGGGTATTTTTTTGTTGCCTTTAAAAAATGCAGCATGCAATGCTCTTTTTTTTCTCCTTTTGTTTTCCCATTTCCCTCTCTATAGGGGAGAGAAACTGTGAAGAAAGTATTAATGGTAAAATCCACTATGTGCAAAAAACACTAGATTAAACGTCACAATGACTGCAGCAAAAACTGTAGGTGCCCAAAAAAATAAAAAATAATAGTAGTAATAATAATAATAATAATAATAATAATAATACACTTTTTATGGTGTTTTTTAGGGGTAAAAAAAAACTTTCAGAACAAAATTCATGATTGAAGAAACCCTAAAAACAACTCACTCTCAACAAAAAAATGTGGCGTGACATTTTTTATCTTTAATTGGAGAAATGTGACTGAACGAGCAGGAACCCAGGCAGGAATGAAGAACCTTGAATTCCTAAGGAGACATAAATTTGTCTTGGAGGTACAAAGCCACTAACACAAGGAACAGAGCAGCTCTGAATAAATAAGCTGTTTTTATTATACGAGCAGGATAATAAAGAGTCCTTGCACAAATGACAAATCCACTAGCGAGCTCTGCTTTTCCAGTGTCGTCACAGATCCCCGCAGGTAAAATATCCCTGTGATTACTCAGTAATTCATTCTATTGTATATGCATTAGCTTTTCATTTTATTCATGTCTTTCCCCTTATCTTCGTTTAACTGTTCCTCACAAGCCTTGTTATTCCTTCCATTGAAGTTAAGTGCCCAACATCTCTCCCTAAGCCCTCTAAAATCCTTGATGGGCATGGGGAAATTGTCAAGCAAAATTAGATTAAGAAGGATAGGACAACTCGATAGAAGTATATGACGATTGTAAATTTCCTTTCTCCAGGGTCCAGGTCGACAGGAAAGTAGTTCAGATAGAGGTAGGAAGCGTAGAGATATTACATCCGTTGTATTTTTGATGGAATGTAAAAGCCTTAGATATAGACATGGTTGTGTTCATCACAGCTTCTTGTGTTGTTGATTCAGTGCCTGCTACAAAACTAAATGGACCAACCAGGAGCTTTAATGTGTGGTTATGTGACCATTCTACTCGGTGGGTTCATTCCATGCATAGGACAATGTAGGACAATAATTCCCTTCAGTGGTTTCAAATTAAAATATAGTATTAAAGGGGTTTTCCAGGATTTTGACATTCACAGACTGATATCACTGTAATACAGTCAAGTCTATAGAAGATGTTAATAAGTTATACGCTGACTTGGACAAACTTACTGTTTGGGCTTCCACTTGGCAAATGAGGTTCAATATACAGTAGATAAATGTAAAGTTATGCATTTGGGGGTGAATAATCTGCATGCAGCATATGTCCTAGGGGGAGTAAAACTGGGAGAGTCACTTGCTGAGAAGGATCTAGGTGTATTAGTGGATCATAGACTAAATAACAGCATGCAATGTCAGTCAGCTGCCTCTAAGGCCAACAGAATTTTGTCTTGTATTAAAATAGGTATGGACTCAGGGGACAGGGATGTAATATTGCCACTATACAAAGTGTTAGTACAGCCTCAAATGGAATATGCAGTTCAGTCCTGGGCACCAGTCCATAAAAAGGATGCCCTGGAGTTAGAAAAAGTACAGAGGAGAGCAACTAAACTCATAAAGGGCCTGGAAGATCTTAGTTATGAGCAAAGATTAAATGAACTGAATTTGTTTAGCCTTGAAAAAAGATGTCTAAGGAGAGACATAATTAACCTGTACAAATATATAAACGGACCATACAAAAAATATCAAGGGAAGCTATGATGTCATATCTTCCATTATTAGTTGTTAATAATCAACACACAAACAGCTTGAAAGGTACAACACTATTTTATTCAATTCATTTGTATTTAGAATTTAGTTGGGTATAAAAGGCCACGATGCTTACCATGTTACTTTAATTTACGAAATTCATAAATAATTCAACTATACATAAACATAGTCCGCTCATTTGAGCAACTTAACCCCCATCGATAAGCATCGAGACATTAAAATTATTAGTGAAATATGTTAAGGGAGGGAGGGTGGGACATTGTGTTCTTAAACTTACGTGAATGCGCTAATTCTGTTGCTCTGCTTCTTTTATAGGTACCCAGAAGATTCTGTTGGACGACTCTCCAATCAAAATCCATCTCCAAGCCGCATACCAAGCTTTGAGATAACCCATTAAACAGGTAAGTAATTATAAACACACTACACATTTAATATAAAACCTCATTCAATGACAGTAGTCATGACATCATGGCTCCCCTCATTTCATAAGCCATTTGGTTCGCTCCATTTTGGCTTAAACCCCCTCAAAAAACAAGAGGCCACTCCCTACGACTGGAGAAAAAAAGATTCAGTCATAAGAAGCGACAAGCATTCTTTACAGTAAGATCTGTGAATTTCTGGAATAGCCTGCCACAGTAGATGGCTTCAAAAAAGGTTAAGATGACTTTTTAATTCAAAAGAAAATTAAGGCTTATGACAATGTATAGAAATTATGTTCTACTCACCCTTTCCTTTTGGCCCAACCCCTTTTTAAAAGGAAGATGGACATTGATCCAGGGATAGCAGGATTACAGGTTGGAGTTAATGGACTTTTGTCTTTTTCCAACCTTAACGACTATGTAACTATGTCAGTGTTTTGGTCAGTGATTTCCATCAGTGATTTTGAGCCAAAACCAGTTGTGTCTCTAAACACAGAACAGGAGCAGTTCTTTCCCTTATATCTTATGTCTGTGGAGGCTCCAGTCCTGGTTTTGGCTCAAAATCACTGATGTGTGAATGAGGCTTTAAGGAAGTGTCGAGGGCAACATATAAACTGCATTTGTGCAAACATGTTTAAAAACAGCAGTTTCCTGGAATATGAGGATGATAAATCTGGAGCAAGGCATGTATGCCAGTTTTATGCTACAAAATGATCAAGAATTCCGGCATATTTAGTTTAATAATTCTCCCTTCTTGTCTCTAATCCCAGACAATCAGCATCTACAGATATTTCCAGATCCATGAGATTTTCCAGGTATGTAACATAGAATAAGAAAATAAATTGATTATGGAAATATATTTTAATAATTCAGAAAATTCGCCTAAATCCATCTTGACAAATTAATTTAAGACGCTCTGCAAAGACTCCAATCAATGAAGGAATTGATCTACTATACAGTCTATTTCAATCCTATATGATCCAGCCTTGTATCAGATTCTCAAATGTAGCAAAATATTGCTTGACTGGATTATTGGGATTATGATCAATACGTTAATAAATGACCTGAAGTAAA
The DNA here is from genome assembly GCA_900303285.1 of Rhinella marina. NCBI lineage: Eukaryota > Metazoa > Chordata > Amphibia > Anura > Bufonidae > Rhinella > Rhinella marina. Next base: position 9,711 of record ONZH01006469.1, on the reverse strand, counting down.
GCGGATAATATCTGTCTTTTTCACTTTGTGTCTGAAGTAGCACTTTGTGTTAATGTTATGCAATGGTATATAGCAGGGGTCGGGAACCTATGGCTCGCGAGCCAGATATGGCTCTTTTGATGGCCGTATCTGGCTCGCAGACAGGGCTCCTACCTGTCTATGGGAAGGATGCATGCACCGCGCTCCATCAAGCCGCGGTGCACGCTGATATTGGTAGTTCTTTGATGGCCTGATAAGCATTGGCGGCAGTGGTGAGCGGCAGGGAGCATGGACTACATTTCCCATAACTCCCTGCATAGCCGCGCCGTCTGCAAGCACGCACCTGCGTCCCCTAGTGAAGCGGATCCTGCCTCCTCCCTTGTGTCTCCCTTGGACGTTCCAGAAACCCCTGGCTGTGCTGCTGCTTTGAAGGTGAACATTATAACATGGAAATTGTTACACAGCCTCATGGTCAGCAGCAGTGAGCTGCATCAATAAAGGGGCTGTGTAATACAGTGTGTCCCACCAATCCCCCCTTCCCACTTCACCCCTGAAAATAATCCCACATAATCCATTATATAGCCCCCCCCCCCAAAAAAAAATAAAAAATATGGCCTTAAAAAACATCTGCCACCCATATTACACTCTTGTGGGCTTTAAATTAATCTCTTGTGGGCATAAGAAACTGATTTAAAGGACCACTATCAGGGCAAAAATCTGTTCTGAGCGCTTCTTTACAGCTCTGGAGGTCTCCCAGAGCTGTAATAAAGCGCTCAGGAACGGCGCCCGTGCTATATGTTATTGGGGCGCTAGCCCCTGTTTTTACCTTCTCCCATAATGCAGCGATTCCACCCGATGACGTATCTGTGTGGGATCGCTGCATATACTTTCACTCTAGCACGCATGCGCCGCCGGCTCTGCCTCCTCGGCGCTTGCTGAACCGAGGAGACATGAGCTTCATAACCCCCTCCATTTATATTCGTTGTGCTCCGCAGCTCTTACTTCCGCATTGAACCGTGCATCTTACGTCGTGCTGCCACTGGTGCGCATACGCTGCCAGCAGATTCCATTTACCTCTATGGAGAGAGAGGGAGCAGCGTGACGTAAGATGCAGGGATCAACCCGGTAGTCGGAGCTGCAGAGCACAACGAATATAACTACATATTCGGCAGGTACCGATCGCTGCTAGTTCACTCTTGGGGGGCTTTAAATCAGTTTCTTATACCCCCAAGAGATGATTTAAAAGCCCCCAAGCATGAAATATAGGTGGCAGAAGCTCACAATGTAAGTTATTTATTTAATTTTTTTACTGCTAATTACCATTGTTTCAGTCCAGTTGTGGCTTTATACAGCAGGGAGGAGCATTCCTTGCTGTACTAAGTGAACATTGGAGCGATTGATCTGTCAATGGCCCTTTAAACATTTTGTATGGCTCTCGCGGAATTATATTTCAAAATATGTGGCGTTTACGGCTCTCTTAGCCAAAAAGGTTCCTGACCCCTGGTATATAGTATTAATGTAATCTAGTTTGATAGACTGTAGATTATTATAATCTCAAATAATTAAAATGCATGTATGTTATGTGTATATAAATTCTGGGAAAAAAATTAAATGCTCAAAACAGTTATATTGTCATATCAATTGTGGTGATGTGTACAGTAAAGTGCATGGTAGAGGTATGGTGGGGCTGTGTATCTCAGCCGGTTGTTCAGTTTAGCTGGGTCAGATAACTGAAATCCAGAAATTGCGCTGCTTCTGCAAGGCATAGCTTTCTGGATTTTGTTTAAAGTTACATGGGCTGGATTTCTGACTTGGAGACAGGTTGGTAGTGGGAGTCTTCCAGTCCACACCCTTAGTCCATTACAGGTTCTTTGACCTGTTGTGATCGCATACCTCCCAACTGTCCCGGATCCAGCGGGACAGTCTCAGATTGCAGTGGCTGTCCCGGTACGGGGGCGGTATGTCCCGGTTTCTGGCAGCTGTCTCTGCATCAATAGGCTAGAGAAAACGATGTCCTGCTGGTGATGCTGCTGCTAGGAAGAAGGTAAGTATATGTTTTTTAATTTTTTTTAACTTTCTGTGAGGGCACAATGTGGGCACATTACTGGGGGCACAACATATTACTGGTTGGCACAATGTGGGCATATTACAGGGGGGCACAATGTGGGCATATTACAGTGGGGCACAATGTGGGCATATTACAAGGGGGCACAATGTGGGCATATTACTGGGGGCACAATATGGGCATATTACTGGGGGGCACAATGTGGGTATACACTATGTTCCAAATTATTATGCAAATTATATTTATCTCTGATTTTCCTAAATGGTCGGTGCAAATGACAGTCAGTATAATAAAAGTCATCACCCGTTAGAGTATACATTGAATTTTATTGAACAAACCTCCCAATGATAACAGTATAGTCTTCAAAAATTAAGAAAACTCGAAATGCACTGTTCCAAATTATTATGCACAGTCGAGTTTCTAAACATTTTATGTTTTTAAGAACTTAAAATGCTCATTTGTGGAATTTGCAGCATTAGGAGGTCACATTAACATTGGTTACATTGAAATAAAAAGCTATTTAAATCCAAAACATCCTAACAGGCCAAGGTACATGTTAACATAGGAACCCTTCTTTGATATTACCTTCACAATTCTTGCATCCATTGAACTTGTGAGTTTTTGGAGAGTTTCTGCTTGAATTTCTTTGCATGATGTCCGAATAGCCTCCCAGAGCTGCTGTTTTGATGTGAACTGCCTCCCACCCTCATAGATCTTTTGCTTGATGATACTCCAAAGGTTCTCTATAGGGTTGAGGTCAGGGGAAGATGGTGGCCACACCATGAGTTTATCTCCTTTTATGCCCATAGCAGCCAATGACACAGAGGTATTCTTTACAGCTTGAGATGCTGCATTGTCATGCATGAAGATGATTTTGCTCCTGAAGGCACGTTTCTGCTTTTTGTACCATGGAAGAAAGTTGGCTGTCAGAAACTCTATATACTTTGCAGAGGTCATTTTCACACCTTCAGGAACCCTAAAGGGGCCTATCAGCTCTCTCCCCATGATTCCGGCCCAAAACATGACTCCTTCACCTCCTTGCTGACGTCGCAGCCTTGTTGGGACATGGTGGCCATCCACCAACCATCCACTACTCCATCCATCTGGACCATCCAGGGTTGCACGACACTCATCAGTAAACAAGACTGTTTGAAAATTAGTCTTCATGTATGTCTGGGCCCACTGCAACCGTTTTTACTTGTGAGCACTGGTTAGGGGTGGCCGAATAGTAGGTTTATGCACCACAGCAAGCCTTTGAAGGATCCTACACCTTGAGGTTCGAGGGACTCCAGAGGCACCAGCAGCTTCAAATATCTGTTTGCTGGTTTGTAATGGCTTTTTAGCAGCTGCTCTCTTAATCCGATGAACTTGCTCATGCTGTCTGTGCTCTGAATCAGCCACAAATCTCTTCACAATACGATGATCTCGCTTAAGTTTTTGTGAAATATCTAATGTTTTCATCCCTTGTCCAAGGCATTGCACTATTTGATGCTTTTCGGCAGCAGAGAGATCCTTTTTCTTTCCCATTTTACTTGAAAACAGTGGCCTGCTTAATATTGTGGAACATCATATTGGGCTCACCGGGCAAACTAATTATCACAGGTATCTGAGATTGATTTCAGTGATCCAAAGAGCACTAAGACACAATATCATCAATGAGTTTCATTGAAAAACAAAAAATTTAATCTTTATGACACTTAAATCCAATTTGCATAATAATTTGGAACATAGTGTATTACTGGGGGGCACAGCTGGTCATATTACTGGGGGCACATAACTGGGCATATTCCTGGGGGGCACAGCTAGTCATATTACTGGGGACACATAACTGGGCATATTCCTGGGGGCACAGCTAGTCATATAACTGGGGGGCACATAACAGGGCATATTACTGGGGGCTCAGCTAGGCATATTAATGGGGGCACATAACTGGGGAATATTTACTATGTGGAGCAGTAAGGGGACTGTGTGGGATTAGGTGTATAATGGGCGGGGTTAGGGGTGTGGCCTAGAGCTGAAAAACTACAAAGTTGGGAGGTATGTGAGGCCTGCTGTTGTAATCACAGAGGGATAAAATAACCCTCTGTGTATGAGACTGGGAGAAAGATGGCCCATGTGGTCCCAGCAAGGGAGGGCTGGGGACCACAAGGCTGAGGAAGCCTGAGAGAATTGAGAATTTGGAAGGGAGAGGCTCTGTGTGGTCTCAGCCAGGAGGGCTGAGGGGCCACAAGGCTTTGTATAGCCTGAAGTTTGGGGGGGCCCAGCAACGCCTACGGAAAGCGGGTCGCACGATCAGAGTCGGGAGGACTTCTGGACAATCTCCCCCTAAATGTGCTGGTGAGGTCACAGCCAGAAGGCTGCTTAATTCTATGGCTGAGATTGTGTCCTGGGTATGAACAGCACTCTAACGATGAAGTAGAGACAACAAATGTGAGTTAGAGCCCAGACGGGCAGGTGTTTATTTGAATGTTTTCATGCGTATTGGTGCTAAAGAGCAAAAAAACCCCTGTGTGTTGGAAGATTTGTGATTGCGTCCCCCTGAGAGAGAGCGATCCCTTACACAATATATATATTCTTCCTTAGCGAGATGCTGTCCTTCCACATTCACTTAACTGTCTATTCACACGTCCGCAAAACACCAGCCATGTGCGTTCCACATTTTACGGACCGCACACGGCCGGTCCTGTAATATAAATGCCTATTCTTGTCCGTGGCTGCGGACAAGAATAGGACATGCTCTATCTTTTTTGCGGGGCCGTGGAAGGGAACTACGGATGTAGACAGCACATGGTGTTCTGTCCACATATTTTGTGGCCCCATTGAAATGAATGGGTCCGCACCCATTCCGCAAAATTATGGAATGGATGCAGACCCATTCATACGGACGTGTGAATAGACCTTAAAGTGAAATTGTCAGCAGCTTTGACGACTTAAGCATTTGCGTTATGGAATTTCTTTATAGCCTTCCGTTATAACAGAGTTATAACGGAATTCTAGGACGGAATGCAAAATCGATGTCTTTAAGAGGTATTCCTTTTTGCTCAGTCCTAAAACATGTTCATGGCCGCAAATAACGGTTCCATTTTGTTCCGTTATATATAATGGAAAAAATAGTCCTGTCAACAGGACTATTTTTTCTGTCATGTATAACGGAAACAAACGGGACTGTTATTTGACCCCATAGACATGTATTAGGACTGTGTTATAACGGAACCTATAATGGAATTCGATAACACTAATGCAAACCCACCCTTATTAGTAATCCAGCTTACCTTCAAAAGAGTACTTTGAATACCTCTTGAGCCACATGCAGATTAATATCCATTGAACTCTTATTTAAACATCCCCTGCCTCATTCACAGCCACCTACTAAGAGATGTCATTCAAGCCAAGATAGAAACGTAATACTTTGGTGGAATTTTATAATAAGGGTAAATATTAAAGGGTCATTTTACTTACAGTACATTTTTGATGGGTTATGCTCCCCCACAATCTCTAGAAGGGGGAAAGAGAAGTGCTGTCTTAGAACAGGAAGAGCTGAGCAGATTGATATACAGTTTTATGGGAAAAGATTCTGTAAAACATACAATCCATACATTTTAATCTTTGCATTTTCTGATCTCAGATGTACATAGGGGAGGTGTTATCAGTAATTGACAGCATTCTCTGTGTAATTGTGTATACAAATATAGTATAAATGTCATTGATAGCCGTACACTGGAGCAGACTTAAGTTTAAAAAAAGCGGATGTTTAAAGGGAACCTGTCACCACAAAATGCAGTGCAATCTGCCGGCAACGTGTTATAGAGCAAGAGGAGCTGAGCAGATATATAGCTTTGGGGAAAACAGTTCAGTAAAATTTGCCATTTATACATTTATATCTCTGCTTTTCTGAACTTAAAGGGATTGTCTGAGTGTTTAATACTGATGACCTATCCTCAGGGACGTCAGGGAGTTGGTCACATGACCCAGCTACAATAAGAAGAGAGGTTTTTACTCACAGAAACAGTCACTGATAAGAAAATGACAATCACTACAGATTATATCATGCACCTTTCTAACAGGTCAGAGAATAAAAATATTTGCGGGAGTTCTTCTTTCAGTTCAGTAGATGGATGTGCACAATGCCATACACTTTGAACATCAGGTGGCACCAACCAGTATAAGTAAATGTCATAACTCTTCACTTGATGTTGCAGAGCTGGTCCAGTGCTGCCACTGTCCTGCTCACCCTCTCCAGTGCTCTAGGTCCTGGCGGCACAAACCTGCCTCCCACTCTCCGTACACTTCCGCTGGGCCTGGTAGCTGGGGCAATCCTGTATCTGCATGCAGGCTGCGACCTGCTTGCCAGTCAAGTCTTTCTCATTTTGTCCTTGCAGTACATGCACGCGCCCTCCAGCTTTTACAGGGCCAGCGTGCACGCCTTAATCTTCACCAGGCCACCATGGACTACTTAAAGCACCTTCGTAAGTGGGAGGGTATCTGAGCAATAGTTTGTCTAGCTTGCTAGTTTCCTGCTAAGGTGTGGGTTATTCATTTGTATACCCATGTACCTTCTGCCCGTTTCCTGGAAACTGACCCTGTGTCACCTTACCTGAGCCTTACCTCCACCTCATTGCCCTGACCTTGGACCATTTACTATATGGAAAATACTCTGCCAGCCCTGACCTTAGTCTGTCCTTGACTATGATTTTGCCTGAACCTCAGGTGTCTATGACCCTTTTGGGTCAGCTGTCAATCACACAGAGACTACTCCTGAAGGTAGCAGCCTGGTGGTTTCTCTGCAGCAAAGTCTAGATCCCTGTATAGGGGTTAAATGTTGAAAAATGGGGGACTGCCAGGATAACGCCCTTAGCAATAGCTCTAAGCCAAATGTCTTAGTTAACACAGTGGTTCCACATCCTTTGCTGTGACACTGGATAGTTTTTAATGCATGTAAATGGTGAATATGCATAATTGTGATGATCTTTACACTGAATATGATATTTAATGGTGGGAAAACCACATTAATTACTTTATTAAGATTAGGTCCACTGTCGTACTGTCGTTTGGTTCCACAACTCTCAGTTAACTGAGTGCAAAATGTGCTGTTTTACCCCTTGAGGGCATCTATCCTAGTGAGAAGGCAACATACGATAGTTTTCACAATAAGCATGCCTATAATTGAGATCTTATTCTGAAATAAATGCAGGTCCTGCAATATGCGGCATGCTTATCACTGTTGCAGTCTTCCACATCCAGTCGTAGTCAAACAATTTCGAAAGACCTGAGAATTACAAACAAATGGACACTTTGCTATCATTATCTTGTCTTAGAGCATGTCTTTAGGCCTTTAATGTCCTCTGGCTCCCCTGACAATATAATTACTCCCAACGAAAAAAGTAATCAGTGGATTTGACGGCGAAATATATGTTTGTCTCACCTAATCTTTATTTATGGTTTTCAAAATCCTTTAATGGAAAGATGCTATCATAATTCAGCTTTTGAGTCCAAATCCATTCCTGCTATGCCGACTGCTGTGTTGTGCACGCTGCACCGCTGACAACCAAGCAGGTGAAGGACAATGATAATTCTTCAACTTTTTATGGTTTTGCCAGTGACAGATATAAGGTTGTTTTCTTTAAAGCTGAAATTAATCACTCCAGCCTGAATTAGTTTTAGGGGGTCATTGGCTTTGGGTTCAAGAGCTTACTTCATGAAATGTGTTATCACATATTTAGAGGGATGGCTTATGTAATTAATGGTGTGATCTAATATTGTTGTAATAAGACCTTTGCAATGTTTATATGGTTTAGCAATCTCTTTTCAGCAATTTTTTTTTTTTGCAAATTTATAAAAATGTCTAATTGTCTAATTGTAAAACATCTAGGACCTAGGAATTTTAGTGAACAGCAAACTAAGCTGCAGAAACCAGTGTCAGACAGCTGCTGCCAAGGCCAATAAGATAATGGGTTGCATCAAAAGGGGCATAGATGCCCGTGATGAGAACATAGTCTTGCCACTTTACAAATCACTAGTCAGACCACACATGGAGTACTGTGTACAGTTCTGGGCTCCTGTGAACAAGGCAGACATAGCAGAGCTGGAGAGGGTTCAGAGGAGGGCAACTAAAGTTATAGCTGGAATGGGTGGACTACAGTACCCAGAAAGATTATCAAAATTAGGGTTATTCACTTTAGAAAAAAGACGACTGAGGGAGATCTAATAACTATGTATAAATATATCAGAGGTCAGTACAGAGATCTCTCCCATGATCTCTTTATCCCAAGGACAGTGACCATGACGAGGGGACATCCTCTGCGCCTGGAGGAAAGAAGGTTTGTTCACAAAAATAGAAGAGGATTCTTTACGGTAAGAGCAGTGAGACTATGGAACTCTCTGCCTGAGGAGGTGGTGATGGTAAGTTCACTAAAAGAGTTCAAGAGGGGCCTGGATGTATTTCTGGAGGGTAATAATATTACAGGTTATAGTTACTAGATATGGGTTGTTGTTGATCCAGGGAGTAATTCTGATTGCCTGATTGGAGTCGGGAAGGAATTTTTTCCCCTAAAGTGAGGAAAATTGGCTTCTACCGCACAGGGTTTTTTTTTTTGCCTTCCTCTGGATCAACTTGTAGGAAGACAGGTCGAACTGGATGGACAGATGTCTTTTTTTTGGCCTTATAAACTACGTTACTATGTTACTAACTATGTTATCTGTATGTACAGATGTAACCAATGTTTTTTTTGACTTGCTTAGTTCATTAATGCCACAAAATATTATTACATACATGAATCATATAATGTTTCTTCTTCTGTAGGTTTCAGATAGTGGTCACACTTTGCCTTATCGGTATAAGGAAGTAAGCATAAACAGCAGGTGGCAGTAGACACACTCAATATACTAACACAATGAAGCATAGTTATCGAATGGCCATTTTCTAGTTTAGGAAGCCCATTTTCAAATATAAAGAGCATTCCAAATAGGCTTCTTTGTCACCTGCTACTGGATGTTCTAGCCAGTAGAACAATATCCTCAGGATAGGTCATTAGTATCTGATTGGTGGGGGTCCGACACCCAGGACACTAGCTGTTTGAGAAGGCACCAGTTACCAAGGACAGTGCCATACATTGTATAGCGGCTGTGCTTGATATTGCGCTAAGCTCCATTCACTTCAAAGTGCCTTCTCAAACAGCTGATCGATTGGTGTCTCAGGTGTCGGACCCCCACTGATCACATACTAATGACCTATCATGAAGAGTAGAGATGAGCGAATCTAGTCGCCGCTTCGTAAATTCGTTACAAATCTTCGTTATTTCCTACACTGAAGCGCCGAACGTACACATCATATAATTTGTACACTAACGCTACGCATCTGATAATTTGTATGCTAATGCGTACGTATTTAGTAAAGTAGCGTACTTTTACTGTATGTTCGTTATTTGTGCTGGCCTAGACAATAATACGCTAAAGCTTCGTACGCAATTTGTACACACATGCGTACGTATTCACGGGAACGATCGCAGAACACGAATATTTTTTACCGCAACTTGGACTGAATTGAATCTTATCCGAGTGAATCTTATCAGAGTGTCCTTTGTTAGAATGTTCCACGAATTTGGATGATTGTAAATGATTACAAAAATAGTCTGTTTTTGAGAGATGTCTACAAGTCCAGTTGCTCTGAC